>JAWPHD010006751.1:0-139811 GCA_037043455.1 Cyrtodaria siliqua
CGATGTTGACAAAGGAGACCAAACATCGTTTACTTTTATTTGACGAAACGACCTTCTGTGTGATACCTGTTAACGTACCGAAAGAGATAATGAGTAGAGATAGGTGAACAAAATGTTTTACAAATTGCAAACTCCTTCTGTTTACACTGTTTACACTGTTTTCGAGGCCAGTTCAAACCGTTGGGCCCTTTTTGGAAATGTTTTCCCAGTCTGTCGGTATGCCATTGAACTATAATGCACAGTTAGGGTACAAATTCGAGACCTACTTTCGTAAGCCCATTTTGATAATCTTTTAAATGTGCTGGTAATTGACTTCCGGTTCCGATTTGAATTATGAAATGTCTTTTTTGATTAGTACATTAAATATCGACTAAGTCACTAGCACAGTTTCATCCATTGATAATAGATGTAATGAATACATTAGAAGAGAAACAAGTAAACAGTCAATCAATATTGAAAAAAGATGACACACCCAAACAAAAGTTAAAAAACCCCAGATAGTTCGCTATTTTGACACAAATGAACAGGTAGATGCCATCCTGAATGTTTGTTGATCGATGATGAATATATTCTAGATGCTTTAGAGTAAAGATGGTTGGATTCTGCGTAGATATAGTCGACAATTTCGAGAGTTATTTTAAAGACGTCCTTCTTGATAGAAACCGGAACCGGAAGTGAAATGAGCAAAGACGTAAAAGGAATGTAACTACACAGCCAAACAGTCTTTATTATTAAAAGTTATGAAAACTTGGATAAGGGTGTAAAAATTATGAATGATTTAAAATAGGATAATAAACGAAGAAGATAACACCATTTGAAGGTTGTTTTGAAACGAATATGGGTGCCGCCATTTTGAGAACTATGACGTCATGGTTTTAAATTACCATATATGGTATGTTGGTAAATATAATTTAAAACGAATACAAAATGCCTTACTGGCCATATAATACATTATAACACTTTAGTCTACTCATGTTTCATACCTTTGTTGTGATTTTCCCTCCTAAATCAGCTAACTAACATATCTATAAATATGTCATATATGGTGATTTTAGACCTATGAAGTCCTAATTCTCGACGGTTTACGCATCCGTTTAAAATAAACAACAACATTCAAATGATCATATCTTGTTTGTTTATCGCCCGATTTTGATAATTCTTTCACATTAGATCAAGTTTTCAGAACTCTGAATGATAAAGATGGTTTGGCTGTGTCACTATATTTCCTTTAATTGTAAAATTGAATTGAATTGAGGTTTTACGGTGCCCAACACAATAAAGGTTATATGGCGCCAAACAGGGACGAACATGCCAGGCTCATCCTCCATTTACATCTAGACAAAATATGGAGAATAGGCCTAGAACCTTCTAACCTGCAGAACTGCAGAGTTGCTGCAAATTATATTGAAGACACTCCATTTACGATGGAGCCACGTTTTCACATTTGCATATGCGGTGTCATGAAGAAAACCTTGAATGAGCATGACAAAAACCAAAGACAAAATGAACCTGAATGGGGACGTCCTACCCCTCTGTCTCTAGCGGAATTTGCAGTGGTTGTATTCTACCCCGGCAACATATAGAAAAAAATGTTTTGTGAGGTGATGTAACAACATTCGAATAGATGACGACTGGAATAGTGATAATAATTTTGTGTATCACTCCACTGAGTAGTGCTATAGAGTACGGTGTTGCATCATGAATCATTTCAGTTTTATGACCATTAAACATGTCGATAGTTCAACATATGCCTTTACATTACCAACAAAGCAGTTTGTTAAATGTTTGATTTTATTAATTTAAATACATCGGAATCTATCAAGAATGGGCATATTTTTTCACCATATACAAAACAACAGCAATTCATTTGCTAATTGAAAACAAACAAACAATGCATGGAAGTAGAGGTAAACATTAATAAAATATAAAATAGCACGTGCTAACAAATTTCAAAACGAAGTGGAAACCCACCACTGCAATAAACAAAAACCAAACAAAAAACCCATCTATGTCTTTACATCACATGCTTAACAAGCGGTTGCAGCAGATTATTATCATTGCATTCCATGCTTTGTTTGTTTAGTCTAAGAGCTAGCAATTGTTTTGTGTTGGGTGGAAACGTTTGTCCATTCCTAATTCCGATGTATCCTTTGCTATAACATGACAATACATATATAGCTCACACAGTTCTAACCAGATATGACAAGAACAGTTTGCTGAGTTGTCCATTAAAAAATAACAGTTTTATATATATTCCATTTTTGCATACCGGACAAGGATATCCTTCATTTTATCGGGGCTAGATATTTCCATCTCATCCTAGGGTCGAGATCAAATTCACGCGCGCCAGCATCCGGTATGCAGGAAAACATGCAAAACGTAAGTAGCTGGTGGCGTCAATACACATCATGTCTCCGATATGCAAGAAAAATAAGCTATCATGGGTATGCGATTCAGATAGGAATTCCAACCCTCGGTATAAGTGTTTTAATATGAACCTCGGTTCCGATAAAAACACTTATACCTCGGGTTGGAATTCCCTATCTTCACCGGATACCCATGAAAGATTCTAATATATATTCTTCCCATTTGTCAGCATAGCCTAAGATTAGTGAATGAGCCGTTAAACAATAATTTTATTCAGTTCAATCCATGCAAGCGATAGTTTGTCAAATTACCGGTGAGCATAGTAATTATATTGTGCACATAGAGGATATTTGTTTGTTTTGAGTGAATAAATGATTTATTTTCATCGAGCAGTGAAAAAACTGATATTTTCACGAGTGCTTAGCACGAGTGAAAATATTTGAGTTTTCTCAATTCGAGATGAAAATAAATCCTATATTCACGACAGACCAACAACTTTTCTATTTAATATATCGAATCTATTTACAACCTGGAAATTTATGCAGAAAACATATAATGCGCCAAAACAATGACGTTGACGTAACGTCAACAACGTAAACAACGTCAACAGTTGCATGGCATCATTTTGAGCGAAATATACATGTGAAATATAAACAATGAAAATATAAGGTTTAATTTCACTATTTCAGTGGAAAGTATGTAATAAAACTTTGAATTAGTTTAAAAGGCTATTTCTTTCAATTGGTAACCAGGAATCTTTAGGTGAGATAGCTATCGAACTGGCTTGAGGAACGTCAGTTGTTCTACGTAGATACGCGCCCAAGGAAGAAAATTGCCGAGAGGGATCTTGGGTTTGTCTTCCTCAACCAATGCAAGCTGGAAAGTCCCCAGATGATCTAAGCTGTTGGTGCGAGTATCAACTCCAATCCAGTCCTTTCAGTTGTCCCATTAACGGAGTATTCAGCGATACCTTTGAAAAACGTATTCTTACCTGATGTTCTTACAGCTTGTTTGTTATCGCTCGACATGCTGCATACACTATTTGAAATGTTTTATAGGCCATTCCGATACCGTCCCAGTCACAGTGACCATTATAGACGTTCCCGACGTCACTACAACAACAACAACGACGACGACGCTACCTGACGTTTATAGTGGTATCAACTCTTTCTGGGACGTCCCTGGCAACTTGGCATGGGCTATTACCGCTATGCTTTTGGGAATTGCTGCCTTGGGGTTGATGGGATTTTTAATATACAAATGCTGTACCGTACCAAATGCATGTGCGTCTATTGCAAGAACGTAAGACCTTGATTTAGTATTTCGTTTATGACACAAATCATATTTATTTTGTAACGACACGTGTGAAATCTTTGCTCGTTTTATTATCATTGTATTAAATTTGTTATTATAACAATGCGTTACCAAATACACAATCGTTCGTACAGAGACGACCACCACAAAATGGATTGTTTCCTATACCATATTTATGGAATCATGCCGACTGCTCTGCGAGATATCACTACACGGTTAACTAACTAGAATAAAGGAAGTATATTATGTAATCGCTATATCATGATAGAGGTAAACAGCTGGTGGCGTGTTTTTTTTAACTTTTAATTTCGTTTAGCCAGCTTAAGGTTGAAAAACGTAGCGTTATTCTGCATTGACGGATAATACTTATTTTAACTTTGTCTTGAAGAACAGACTCAATAAATTTATTTATTTTTAACTGTCTTTGCAAATAGTTTAAATATAAACATGTATACAATATAACGGGTCTGGTAATGTTCAGATAAGAGACAACAACCAATCGACGTTTCAATTAAAGGCAAACAAATATAAGCATTTTGAAACGAACACCAATTGTAACGCCATTTTCATTAGAGCATAATATAACATTTAATTTCTTTATCTAAGGTGTCGTAATACGCGGTGTTGCGAGGGATCAAGGAGAGTGCGGGGTAACCGCGCTCCACCGAGAAACGTGGTAAGAAGCGAACCACCGCGCAGAGAGACGCCACGGAGAGAGCCGACACTGAAACAGAAAGAAAAAGAAAGTTCATGGAACTGCTTCAAAAGACGACCGCCTCCACGTACGTAGAGTATAGTTTACTATGGTAATTTAAACATCTAAATCAAGGATATATGACGGTTACCTTCTTTTTAATATGCCGACATTGTCTGAACTGATTGTGAAATGAACGCAGTATTCTTAATCTCACCTGCAGTTTAGCTAACTTTATTTATTTGCCTACATCGCTTCAAACATGGCCCCTACACCAGTGGTAAACGGATTTTATATGGCGACGTTCTACATGTTTTGAAAAATAATGAAAACAAACGCATTAACTGTTGTGTGCATTGAATGAAACAAGTAAAATGATAATAATATGAATGAATAATTTAGAGTTTGATTAAAGTTAATTCCCTTTACGGAAAGCCAATATTGAAAGTAATATTAAATCGCTTACTAACCTCTATCGTGGATAACTTTTACAAAATAAAATGATGGACAAAGTATTGCTTTCAAACTAATTTTAAGTAAAAATAAAACAAGATTTCCTTGTGTCCTTTTAAATTTCGGGATAATAATTCTTGCTTTGTTGCCAACTCTTTAAAACCATTATATTAATTTCTATTTTAGCACAAAAGGATGACGGCAACAGAACGTGGCATCTATGGAATCACGGAGATTTCAAATCTCCCGAGTAAGTTGTATTCCTTTGACTTCAGTATATGTTTATATACCGTATATCTACAGGCTCTGTGACAACGCCGTATGCCATATATTGCTGTAGTATACCATTTATATGGCTTACTGCAGCAGCTTATATGGCTTACTGCTGCAGTGTGGCATACTCCGTCGAAAGGTGTAACGCAGTGCTACATGTGTACTTTTTCATATGGCAAAGTGCAGCAGTGCTTTGTTAATTTAGAAATTATGGTAACAAAACCTCTCATTAAATTAGCAAAATAAAACAATTTGATAAGATAAAACTATATATAAAATTGAACATGGTAAAACGGCCAAAATCTGCGAAATTTCTTTTCTAGGTGAAAATAGAAAACGAATTCAAAGCTATGTTAAATTGCAGAACTTGCAATAGTAGACTGGAATAAAATACTTTCTTGGTAATTAAAATTGTTTTATTTTTATTTATTCGGATTTATTTTGTTCGTAAATGTTGTTTGTTTAGCATGTTTAGTAAGATACGCCTTATGCCGTGTGGCCTTTTTTCCACATGACATACTGCGATCCTACATGAGGACTTCGAGTCTATTGTGCTAGCAGTTACAACCATTAATATCTTAAATAATTTTACTAAGTGCAAATCTATTGGACGTGAACAAATTGCTAAAGAAAACAGGATTGCAATATGCGTATTCAGGGGGAGTTTAGCGTAGATTGCATTATGGCATAATTTTGAATTCAGACCGTACTTGTGTGTGGTTTAAATATCACACAGAAAAGGTGAAGTTAACCAAATCAACAGAGAAAATAAAACATGTATTTGTAAGCCCTTGTTTTCTTTAGCTGGCTGAATTCAGCCTGCATTGATGACAAAAATAGTATTGTTAAAATAAAAGCAAGTTCCAAGAATTTAGTCAATTAACGCCAGGTTAGCATTGTTTGTTTATATACAGAGCTAAATTGAGAAAAAGTTAAGTTTTAGTGATCTAAATTGCTAGCTTTCCAACTATTGCAGTAAATGTTCACAATTTTGACCCAATCAGAAACCAAATGAGAACGTGGTATACTTTGTTGTCACAAGGCTCTTTTATGTTTATGGTGTCGCAGACTATGCCTAAATATTTTTTATCCATGGCGGATATAGTGTGTGTTTGTAGCTTGCTTTTAGTTGACCGCGTTAGAACTGTGAATGTCACAGTAACTGTTCGACTTTTGTATCTACATTCACAATTTTTAGCATTCACCTATCGACAGCAATGTTTATAAAGAAGGCGAAATCATGATAACTTTTTGATTGATTTGATAAAGAAACTACATACGTAATATGCGCTAGCTATGAATATGGTACCATATTGGAACAGATAATTGCAAAACATAGTAATGTGTTTAAACCAGATTTGTTCTTACTTACATATGCCGTATGCATTCCAAATGTTAGGCATTATGACCGACGTTGACCTTAGTTATAAGTTTCTTGTAGTTTCGAGTTTCGGCTAAAGACGTTAAAAGAAGAAAAAAAGGATTGAATATACCGCGAGACAGAACGTGTTATATTTTCCACACGGAGTTGTAACGCCGCTCTTCAATTGTTAAACATATCCAAATCTTAACGTTTTTCAAACAAATGCATGCATTGATTAAAGCAATTTATAACTACTTTCAGAAAATGGGTCGGCTGATAAAGTGCTGACGTACACGCACCATCTCATTGTGCTGGCTTAACTTCCACTTCGCCATTCAGTTACAACTGCTATAGAAAAGGGACGACGATATTGATAGAATATTCAATGATTTATCAGATAGAATGTTTCATAATATGAGCTTAACCACTGGTTTCATCAATTCATAAATACATATAACTATCACATTAAGTAGGTTGGCTGGGAAAGGACGTAAGGCTGAGTGGTTTTTTTAATTGATATTTGGAACTTCTTATATATAGGTATAATTTAGATATATAATCATCAATAGAAAAAAGCTAGATCACCACACTATTGCTGTGTACTCTTTAAAGAAGTCACATGTTTCTAACTTTAACAGTTCACTGATAAGGAGGAGAAATAAGGTCATTCAACATTTTCCCTATTTGTTTTCATTAACATTACACTTAATAAAATAAAAAAAGAAGATTTTTTTCAGTATCATGTATATATATCTTTCAGAATATACACAAACAAATGGAATCCTCACTCGTCATTTTACTTTAAAAGGTATACATATATAAATACACCACCCTTTTTATGAAACAAAACAACATGTACTCAAACGATAATTCACGATAAGCATGTGCAACTTCTCTTACAACTTGTATACTCAACAAAAATAGAAACTTCCGCAACTTTACCCATACATGTAGACACAATGAAAACATATTTTGTTTGGTCTTATATGTTAATACCTTTGTGAAAAGGCCAGCACTGTCATGAAAACAATTTACCTTGAATCCAACTTGTATGCATAGTTATTCCCCTTGTTTTGGTTTAAACAGCATTTCCGGGTTTGTGGTTTAAACTTTGATTTAACACAGTTTTGTTCTATTGAAATAAACAGAAGATAACCCCAGCACAAAAAAAAACAGAAAGTAAGCTGACCTGTTCACTCACTTTTGCGCCATACATCTTACAAAAATGATTATTTTCAGATTACCTCCCTTTATAATACAAATATAGTGATTTCGCAATATGAACAAAACATGTTTTAGCAGCAACACACAAACTCTGGTTTTTGATGATTATTAATATCAATCAGAATGGTCGAGTGATAAGTATGAAATGATGAAATTATATCTAGATTGGTGTACAAAGTGTAACAAAGTCAACCCTATGCAAATCACAGCTTAAAATGCGGAAGTTTCTTTTTTTGTTCAGTATATATAACCAGGTCCTATGACATTTCTTTCGAAACAAGAAAAGTATATACATGCCACCATGATTCCAATGAATTTAAATTTAAACAATCTTTAAATTACATACATTTTGAAGTTAATTTTGCATTTTCACTACAAAATACTATACACAAATCGGTGACAGACGTATAAATTAGCTCAGTAAGTAATTTAAATATGTTTTCCACTATTTAAAAACAAAATTAATCTTATTTTTCCTATGAAAAATAATAAATTATGCTCAGAGTTACCCATATCTGCTATTTTCGTGGTAAAATCAAATGAAATATGTGCATTTGAATCAGATCGCTGTCATACACGCGTATAGTCATAGTATATACTAGTAAGCGCTATCTTTCATACTACAGCTACGTAGACAATAATTTTACACGGTGATCCTATTTCCTTCGTAGCGTACAGTAACAAAATTGCAGATTGTGTCTAAGTGATTTAATTTAAATAGTCGCATCAGCTTTGGTAATTGTTTTTCACTAATTTGATACTTTGATTATTTTATACATAATTTCTGTAAATTATGACATTGAAATGAAATAACTAGATGTACAGTAACACAATTTACTAAACTGAACAAATTAGAATGATTATCGGGTATTAATTCCAAGTATATTTTTTGTGTTTGAAATTGTCGGAGTTTCACGATAGGCCATACAAAATAAAAAACACCGTCAACGTTTGATAAAAATTGTTCAAACCTAGTCTCGATTCTCGCAGTGTACGGATTCCAGGATGCACAAATGAAACAAATTCTATTATCAATAAAACTAGGATTTTAAAAATAAAATTCATAGACTTCAAAATGTCAAACCTTGCCCAGTAAACATCCTTAAACCACACACATTACATACCTATATCCGTATATTACCTTTAATTGACTGTATTCAGGGAGTATTTGAATTAATTCGATGTTCTTACTTTGCATATGTATCGTTCGAATGTATTTAAATACAACTGTAACAATACATCTGTAACGTATGTCCAATGTACAATAATACATGGTATACGTTTATAGATAAGTTCACTGACTATCTCACATTTGTCCAAAAATGCATGCCTAAATCGTTTTACTTTTGACTTTAATTGCAATATATCAGAGAAAATTGGATACATAGATATATTGCAAGATAGTTTACGAACAGCAGTATTGCATATTTGTATAGTTATAGGTTATTTAACATGGTTCTGTACAATACGGAGATATATTTGGACGAGTACACAGCTGGAAAAGTCATATTGGACGAGCCGTTAGGCGAGTCCAATATGATTTTTTCCAGCTGTGTACGAGTCCAAATATATCCCGTATTGTACAGAACCATGTTAAGTAACCTTTTTATTCTATACCTTTATTTTAACCAATCATTTATAATTCGGATATAACTTTCGTTTGTTTCATGCTTTCAAGCAAGTCGCTATGAACATCGAAAGCACAATTGCATGTAGGTCTATGTATTTTATATATTGTGTTCGACATGGCTTACTCTCAAGCTTTATTTGCTTGAAAGAATGCCCATTTCTCCGTTGTCAACAGTGATTAAATACTACCGAAGGTCAGTTTCAAACAATGATATATTATGCTAGTTTTTTGTGTTTTTTTTTTGTTATAAAGGAAAATTAAATAAAAATATGTGCAATAGATAGGTTTTCATTACTTGACAACAATTTATGGTTAGGTAATGACAGAAGCCTGTCGGTTCTGATTTTTATTCGGACCTTTTCACGCGTTTCGGTCTTTATCATAGGTTTAACATGGAACCTGTGAAGCGTACAATACGAACAAAATACGGGATATTTTGTACGCGCGTGCGTCCCGATACGGAAATATATTGTACGGTCACATGACTCGAAAGAGCGTCTACGATTGGATGTATAAATTAGGTATAGAATAATAAAACTTATATAAGAAGAATGGCATTAAACAGTTGATATTGTCCTGTTATAAGATATTGTAGGTAACTCATTACGTGATCCGGCCTTAGTTCCATTAAGCGATGGTAAAGCTTATATTAGCAGGATATTTTCGACAATAAAACATGAATAAAACATAAAACATGCGATAATCTGCTTAAAGTTAACTATTAAATGTTTTAATTTCACAATATGCAAACTGTTTAAGCCGAAATTAAGTTTTTATTTCATACCCCAGCCAACCCAGTTTTCGCTTCTTGGAGAATTGGTTGGATGGGGTATGAAAGTTAATACTCGGACCACGTAATGAGTATCACATCGTGAAAGCTAAGCATACCAAACAAAATAAGTTGATCTACATAGTATTACCGAGATGTTTGATTGTGTTGGTGAACCTTATTTCCAACTAGAGACATTGATTTGTATAGTGTCATGTTTTAGATAAAGGGCAGCCTATTTTGAAATTGTAATATATTTATAAAAGCTTTTCGATACCAAAATCGTCTCATATTTGTCGAGCAACACATACAGAAAATTGTTTTTCTTTCGCCTATCAATGCAGCAATAATACACTGTACAGAAACATTGCACAAAATAACATGATATCAATAAGTAGGAATATTTAATTTATTGTGTCAGAATATTGTTTGATATTTAGTTCTATAAAAAAATGTAATATGTCTATTCATTTATTCATTGAAGTCAGTAAAATTAAAATGTGTCCATTACCTAACTGGTGCAGCCTACTTTTATTTAAAGTATATTGTGTCTAAAATCCATGAACCCTCTTCAACCATTCCAATGACAATGTTTGTTTGTTTTTATCTTAAATTATGATCATTTATTTTTATGTTGTTAAATTTGCACACAAAAAAAGAAGAAGAAAACACCAAATAAATATCGTGTTTAAAATCGTTTTTGTAATTTTTATTTATTTTGTTTAATTTATTAAAGTTACAACATCATGCTTTGAATCTGTCGTGCGTCGTTTTATTATTTAATACCACTGAAAGATGTATTACCAGCAAACTGAGTCGATGAATATGGTAGCACCTTACCTAACTAGATATCTAACTCGATATATTTAAACTCCTTATCTCCCCGTGTGGTTGCCGGGGAAGAATACAACCACTGCAATTTCACAAACACTGTCACATGCAAAGGGTTGGACCCCCACCCCACCACACCCATTCATTTTGTCATTTGTATCATGCTCATTCAAGGTCTTTGTCATGACATCGCGTATGCAAACGTGGAGTGTTTACTTTAGAATTTGCAGCAACTCTGCAGTCTTCAGGTAAGAAGGTTCTAGGCCCATTCTCCCTGATATTTTATCTTGATTTAACTTGATATAAATGAAGGATGAACATTCATGTTAAGCGCCATATAACCTTTCATGTGTCAGTGTGCCTTAAAGACCAATTTAATTCAATTCAATTCATTTAAACTCCTAATTGACACCAGCTGAGCTACAGTATTGTCTGTATCCATAAGTAGTGTCGACCAGAAGTTCAGCTAGAAGTTCAACTATATCGAGTACTATACCGACATCCTGCGTGCAAAGTCATTATACTTGGTTTAAAGTGATCCGATGCTTTACCTATTTAAAGTTTCGTTGACATGCACGTAAATCATTAATTAATATGTTTGTATGGTGTTTTACGTCATTTTCAACACATGTAAGATTATATATGACGGCCGATTTTTTTTGTGTTGGAGGCAGACCACACACATTCATTTCCTGGGTAGTGACAGTACTAATATTATAGGATTATTACTATTGTAACTTGTTCTGGAAGTTTGTATCACCTCGAGTAGGTAAATCCCAGATCAGGATCGCACGAGAGGCGTAGCCTCGAGTGTGATCCTGATCTGGCAACCTACGAGAGGTGATACAAGCTTCAGAACAAGTTACTATAGTAATGATCCTTTTATTATATACCTCTTTACATATCATTTAAATAGAATACATGTATCAAAAACAACAAATTAAAACAAAATCATATAAAGTCAAATTAACTGAAATCCACCAACAGGAAAGACATGAAAACATGTATATTACAAGCGCATGAAAACATGTACATTACATTGCAACAACTACAGTACACCTGTGTTCATTACACATCAAATTCTGGTGAATTTACCAACTGGCATAATCTGAAATTAATTAATTAACCCACAATGTTCACAAACGCACAAACGCACAAACAAACATTCTGATAGTTCACATTTCATATTAAAACATCCATTGTTCTTAATATATTCCCAGCTGGGCAATCCCCAGCATTCCAATCTGAAATTTACCAAAATCTATTTTTAGTAGCATACTGATAACCTGTAGTGTGATATGGATTGTTGTATTCCATTGTAAAAAAATGAAGGTACTATGTATGTATTATTGATAGGTATATAATAAATAACGATAGTTACTATATTAAATATACTTACTAGCAAAAGAAAGTGTACACTTTGAAAATTTTACTTTACACCCCTATCCTCTGTATCAAGAGACAGTCCTTTATTGATTCAACCTATTAAAAACAAAATATGACAACATGATATTGGCAATGGAATGACAAAAACTTTGGTACCAACATGACATATTAATTTTGGAATTTATACAATTAATTGCCATTTTAATAGACTTCAAAATGTCAAACCTTGCCCAGTAAACATCCTTAAACCACACACATTACATACCTATATCCGTATATTACCTTTAATTGACTGTATTCAGGGAGTATTTGAATTAATTCGATGTTCTTACTTTGCATATGTATCGTTCGAATGTATTTAAATACAACTGTAACAATACATCTGTAGCGTATGTCCAATGTACAATAATACATGGTATATGTTTATAGATAAGTTCACTGACTATCTCACATTTGTCCAAAAATGCATGCCTAAATAGTTTTACTTTTGACTTTAATTGCAATATTTCATAGAAAATTGTATACATAAATCTATTTCAAGATAGTTTTCGAACAGCAGTATTGCATATTTGTATAGTAAAACGTATATAAGAAGAATGACATTAACCACGCCCTACTCACATACCTGACAATTGCCGGTTAACGGTGTTGTTTTGTGTCAGCTGTGGGCCAGTTTTGGGTCAGTTGTGGGCGGGTCGGAACGACACAGCGCGAGATATATCAAAAGGTAAACATTTAAGAAAAACATATGTGCTCAAACATGAAAACATACACATAATCCCTAGATCGACAAGATATTCCTCTCTGTGGTGAGTTGTTTGCATGCACGCGTGGTATATAAGATTTAGTCTAGTGATAGTGAAATACGGCAGTTGTTTACGCAGGCATTGCTTGATGTCTTCTAAAACATCTCTTGATAGGATCTCATCGTAGCTCTAAAACAAGTACACACAATAACAGCTATCTTTTTCGCAGCTTGGTTGACCTCTGTCCTGTCATCGTAAAATGTTCAAGATGGCCATCATGGTTAAGTCAGTTTCAAATACTATAACTAAATAAATACACGTGTTACATATTCAGTTAATCTCAAAATAGGTTTTCCGAATAAAAATCTTCGCCAACCATCATTCAATATAATATGGTCACTATTTATTTTTTAATAACAACGCTTAAAATACATTTCTACAACATCTCTCCCGAAACCGCATAAATTGTTGTATTTTATTTATTTAACCTATGCATGTAGGTTTATTTAGTTTGTGTATTTCGCCATTTTCAGATATTCTAAAATAAAGGAAATTTTTAAAATATGATTTATTTGAAACTTGGTTAAAATGTTTCTTGATCATGCTCATTTAGAGCCATCTTTTCTTCGAAGCCAATTATCCAGGGATGCGTGTAAACGTCCATCAATGCCTCTGAAATGATTTCCTTTAAGTAGCCTACCACCTATATATAATAAATACTGAAAAGGGGATCTCTTGGAAGCAACAAACACAAACAAGAGATAAAAGTAGCAGCCTCGGTTTTATTTAATCTGTTCATGAGAGGTAATGTTGAGTGCAACACCTGTCACGATTCCTAGCAATGGCTTAAGCGATATTTTACTTTAAAGACACAAATATTGGGTTTGATGATCCCAAAGGATTGGGCTTGATGATGGCACCTGAAAAGTGTATCCGAAATAAACTCTATCTCCTCTCCAGTCCTTTGGATAATTCTAATATCTGAGGTCCCGTTTGGGACTACTGATGCGTTAAGCGAGGCGTGAACTCAGCTCTAATCAATATGTGTGCAGTCACACCCGATCAAAAGATCACTTATATTAGGAGACCATCCGCTTTAAGTGACCACCTTATCAGTTCCAACTGGTATTGCTTTTATTTTAAATTCAACTGTAAATGACACCAACTGTAGTGAGAGACCAAGTTTGATCTACCATGACATTGTCTCTTAATACAGCTGTAAAAGGCCTCCCCGTGCTGCGAATCAGTAGTGTTATTTTTACTGGTCCTTTGGGAGTCCAATGTAGGTGGCTTTGAAGTAAAATACCGCTTAAGCCGGTACTAGGGGGCGTGAGAGGAGTCGCTTCCTATATTACTTCTCATGAACAGACTCAGTCTGTTGCTTTATCCTCTTAATTGTTTGTTGCTCCCAATGGATCAACTTTATCAGTATTTATTTATGTGTATTATAAGGAAACAATTAATTTGAAAACACATAACAGCACATTGCATATGCCAACGCCATTTTAATACTGATTATATTGTAAAAACACGTTAATTGCAGAGTGTTGTTGATTATTAGCCAACAAGATCGAACGTGACATGGTCGAACCTGCAACGACAAATTTGCAAAAAAGTAAAATACATCATTGACAAGAACAATTTATCTAAGTATTACGTAAATATACCTGCATATGCTTTTAATCTATACTTCATAATGGTATACATGTTTTCGTTGGCCACCGTCTCCGTGGCCGAATGGTTAACGACGTTGCGTTGTAAACCTTCGCCTCCCACCGCTGCGGGTTCGAATCCCACTAAGAACTCGACTTGTAAGTGAGGAAGTTGATTCTTACGGATGGCGGGAGGTGTACATTACTGGCTCTACCCAGGAAAAGTGGGTGGTTTGCCTCCACCACAAAAAATCGATCGTCATATACAACCTTACGTGTTGAAACTGACGTAAAACATCATGGAAACAAAACTTGACCACCGTCAACAATACACTCTCTTTTATCGTTTGTACTGTTGTCTGTGGTCAATGTGTGCATCTGCTTCATTAAATGCCATAGGTTTACGAGTCAGGGAGCAGTTACACTAATCACCGAAGATAATAAACTAAACTACAAAATGGTGCGTTTCAGATTTCAATGAAGGTCAGCGGATCATATTCTTTTACATTTATTTAGCTTTATTTCTTTCTTTTTTGATTAAAATAAACCTGTATTAGAGGCTACTAAATATATACTTTTATTTTCAGTATACGAAATTGCATCCTTTGCCTTAACAATTTCACCAATCACCAGTGAATACATCATTAACACGATGCTGAGAACACAAAGCGTGTCCAGAATGTTCAATTAAGAATTGCTTCGCATTTTTTTCGGCGTTCATGCGGTATTAAACGCCGGTAGTAAATGACAAACAGGGGCGTAGCTGACCTGAAATGCATATGCAAGCCCGTCAAACTAGTCGGTCCGGGGGCATTCTCCCCATCTTTTTTTTTTATCTATGTAATGGTGCGTTTTCGCGTATATCTGACAAAACACTTGTGTGGTATTCATGATATTTGAAGAAATATTTTTGACAAAGTTGAATAACGTCTGTAAAATAACATAAGAAACACATGTTGACCCTTAAACCCGCCCCACCCCATCCGGCTTCAGTTCTTAATGCATTTATTGGATTTTTTCATTTTTTTTCAATTTTCAAATTGATGTATAGGCCCGGGCCTATATTGCTTAATAGTAGCTACGCAAGAGAGACAACTACCTTCCGTGTAACTTAGAAAGTGGAATAAACTATTTCTATCGAGATACACCGGATGCGTGCGCAGTGCGTGTGTTCAGTTCGTGCAATGCATGTACTTCCTTAAAAAACAAGCTGGCTGCTTTTAAAAAATTTCCTCTTGGGCAAGATACTCCCTCAGCCTCGTCCGTCTGATGGGGACGTAAACCGGGCGGTCCGTGTATCGGTCTATCCTCCGAGCACGTTAAAATACCATAGGAATCTATTCGATAATAAAAGTAGGGCACGGTTCCCGGATTCCTATGTATCCTTCCCCTCTCTCTGGGGCGGATCTAAATACCCTATACTGTGTTGATGAGCCGTTAAACAACATTCAATTAAATTCAGTTCAATTAAAAAACATCCAATGGCTAGGTCTTATGTAGAGGCAATAACGTTATAAAATAGAATAAGGGATAGCAAAAGGAAAAAACGCACATAACTGGAAAACATATAAAAATGAACATTATATGTTTTATTTAAAAAATATGTTAATAACGGCTAAAATGCTGATTTAAGGTTGTTGTCTGTTTAAGCCAAACATTCCAATTCTAATGGCGTAAATGTTTTGCTGAAATTGTTCATGAAAATGCTGGAAACAAACGCTACTGGAACCATTACGTTTGTTAATTCGTTGTTGTTTTTTTATGTGTTTTTTTTCTTGATTCCACTGAGCCACCACTTTGAATACGATAATATCACTATTAACCTCTAACCCGCTAAGCACGACTATAATAGCATTTGCGTCCATTGTAACCCTGATCAGCTCTGCGAGTAACTCGTAGGATGATCAGGGTTTACAATGTCCGGCTGTTCACTCATTTTCTCCAATACACCTCTTTGTCACATAAATGGAATGGTCTTAATTCAAAGAAAGAACAATCCATTATAAATATGTAGAGGGTTAAGGGTTAAACAATATATATTGCATAATTTACACATTTCACTTCTTTTGCATAATGTACACATTTCACTGTAGAGTCAATAGTTTTCGTTCAAAACTGAAATTCCGTATTTACCGATTATCACAGTACGTGGCGACAACGGAAACCGACGAATGTTTTACGAAAAATCACGCATCGCTTAAGATACTTTCGAGGATTCTTCATCGAAAAATCAAGGGTTTGGTACGTTAAAATATATCGTGGATTGCTCTTAATCCATTTTTTTTGGCGATTATAAAAAGACACTCACACTTAATGTAATGGACACTATTACAAACTGCAAATGGTTGCCTCCATAGACTTTCGGTTATAAAATGTAACATTTGGCTAATCAAGATATATAATTCCTCCATGTTTACAATATGGATGCTCAGGCGGCCTAACCAATGAAATGGAAAAATCATTTTCTATGGATGCTTGCGCATTTGAGCAATGAAGTCACGCCCACTTGAGAAAACTGAAGTTTATTTGAAATTAAACGCTGTTTTTTATTTTTTATTTATTTATTTATTATTTTGAAAGGAAAGTATTAACTAAATGTAAACATTCGTGCGTACATCCGAGTATCCACCATAATGATGGAGTAACGAATGTTATATAATAACCCGTCACGCATCGCTTAAGATACTTTCGAGGATTCTTTATAGACAATAAAGCAAACCAAAAAGGTTATTTCATTGATAGGATTTATGGAAAGGACCACAGTGTATTGTTATAGACCTTGTAATCACAGTACACGTAGTAACACGAAATTCATAAATGTTGAAATTCCGCTTTGAAAATTTAAGCCATTGCTGTACTGAAAAGATTGCACAAATGTTAAATGCTAACTTTGCTCAAATCCTTGAGCCAAACGTGTACACAAACAATAATGAAACTTGGAAGGATACTATCTGGTGTGTTATGTGTTGATTTAGTCTTATTTCCGACAGAAAAAGTTCTAATGTAGCCATGTACCATTCAGTTAACAGCAGCATATTTAACATACAATATATAGCGGAAAATCCCGAGTTGCGTTTCTTTTTTAAAGTACTTACGGTCTCTCACAAATCGGATCATAACTGCTGGTACATGGCTGATCTACCCATAGGTGACGATAGCCACCGCCGAATATAGCTACACAGTTGGAAACCTTTAATTGATCTGGCTGTCCGGGATACCAATCCGTGAACGCTGCGGTAGTATCAGTGTCGTACCATTTGAACACCCCTTCCACCACGTGATCAGTTAGACCAATCCAGAAATACAGATCTAGTGCACCATGCAAAAATATATATTTGTGAAAGATAGTCATGTTACATTTATCAAACTATGGTGTATATACAGGGTCAACGGTATTGAAACAAATGTGTCGTCGACAAAATGACAAAGCGACGACTTGCCATTGCTTGACAAACAATAAATTATCGTAAAAACTGCGCTTATTGAAAAAGACTCTTAAATATCATTATATTTTCTGTAGTATCTACAGTGAAACAAAAGTAGAAAAGGACAGTTCCTACTTTCATTCTTGAAGATTGTTTACAATATCATACCTTTATTACTATTGATTCGCTATACAAATGGTCTGCACCTATATATGTTGAATTGAACTTAATTTATAGAACGGATTAATTCAGTTAAGAAACAAATACTCACCTTTCAGATCGGCAAGAACGGTCTTAATAAACGTGAGTTCTTTGTGTGTCTCAAAATGAACAAGATGGCCGCCATGTTGTTTACAATACATCTGAAAAATCAAGGCATATTATAATAAAAGCCTTTAAAGTAGCTCTCCCACCACCAACAGCAACATTTTACAACACATTCACACTGTTTCTAAACCTACTGATGACGAGGTATATATTTAACAGATAAGTTGAGAATTCGAACTCTGTAGACACAATATGAACGGCTTTATTCAGCCAGGCCAACCCCTAAAACTAGAGCATAGAATTAAGAATTATCAACTCAGAATTCATTTGACGCATAGTCAATCACGGATATTTCAAGAAACCGTGAATAAACAGATACTTTTAATCAGCACATATACATTATTTTTTGACCTGAAATTTTATTAAAAGGTTTTGTAGAGTTCTTTTGTCCTTAATTGGCTTGTTAATTAGTGGGCGAGGAAGTACAAATTGGTCTGTCTTGAGTCTTTTTATGCGCGATGTTGTAAAATGTGGCTTTTTCGCCATTTTAACTCTTCACAACAGTTGCGACAGTTCAATCGCACTGAAGATTACTTTTCTCGCGTAGTTATCTTGATTACAGAGTAAGCAACATAAAGTAAGCTTATAACAGCTAATAACACATGTACCTCAGCTTCAGAGAAGTGTAGCAATTCATGACCAAACAGGTAGCACGAATTCTGATACGACATCCAACCATCCGGACACTGTTGACCTGCATCAGCTACGTATATAAAAAAACGCACATTGTATATTTTTGTCTACCACCTAGATATTCACCGCGTGCACGTCGCAGAGTGGGCACTGTCAGCAATCATGTAGGGTGACCTACTGGGTCGACCCTTGCCAGCACATCTTACAAGAGTTATACAGTTAGGATGCGGATCTGGTTTTACTTGTAGTATAAGCCACTGGCTTATATGATGCAGTTCTAACGGAATGATTGCTGATTGACCGAGAGTGAAGATGTCTCCTTCGTCCCGCCAAACGTGGAACAGCGCCAGGAACAACTACAACTGGGGAAGCCTGGCGTTGTACACGGAGCGAAGGGGTCATCAACCTGCGTGCCAGAAGAGTATAGAACTATACTACGATAGTTGCTATAGCCACCGGGGAGGCAGGTTGCAGTTGGCGGGTGTGGCCCTAAAGGGGATCGCCCAGTAGCGTAGACAGCACAACCTAGACGTCGTTCCAGATCCCCCACTTCACCGCCACAACCACAACCACAGAACGAGAGCGACAACCACCAACATACCATCAACAGAGACGACGACACAGCAACACAGCAGCACCAGATCAACCTACATACACATCTAGAAAAGACCAGACTCTATTGTGCCCATCGCGTCAGGGTTACCTCGACGTGTTAGTTGGCGGACGGTCTATAAACCTTCGAACTACACACACACACACATATTTTTATCTAACCATCCGGACACTGTTTTACTGCAACAACAACTTATAAAGCTGTATGTATGAAATGTAACACGAACTTTAATTCCTTATCCCATCTTCCGGACAATGATGTACGCCAGCAGCTATGTATATACAGATTGGTTGAATGATGTTTTACGTCATTTTCAACACATTTTAGGGAATAAATAACGGTCCATTTTTAATGATGGAGGCAGACGACCACCTTTTCCTGGGTAAAACCAGTACAGATATATCTCACGCTTGAAGAAAATGAATACTGTTTAGGTGTATGGATGAAATATAACACGAACTTTGACATGACATCGAACCATCTGGGCACGGTTGCGTTTCACCACTAATATATAGAAGACGTATATGAAGAAGAAGAAATTTTATTGACTTAAACTATTACATAGTTTTTCATCATATAAACATACATTTTACAAATATAATTTGACCACAATAACAAGATTAGTACAGGTTCATTAATTTATGAATTAATATGAAAAAAAGGAGATATATCACGGAGAAAAAAAATATATATATATATATAGGAATCAAAATCTAATACGGTACAATAGAACAATTGTATTATAGTGAGGATGAACGAGATTATAAGTTATTTATCATGGTACGTCTTAAAGAGAAAGCTTCTGAGATGTATTTGCTAAAATTGATAACATCTTTTTTGTTTGTTGACTGAAGGAGAACAATGAATTTAAACATACTAGGCCTATGGCTATAATATCGTTTTATATATTTACTTCTGATTGTATTATAGATAGGACATATTAACGCAAAATGGAACTCGTCCTCTATATCATTAGTGTTACATATTTGACATATCCGTTCATGTCTTTCTAACCTTTCACGAGAATACCTCCCTGTCTCGATCCTTAAACTATGAGAGGACAAGCGTAATCTGGTTACCACACTGCGATCGCGCCTGGTATGCAATATATCTAGGTAATTATCATATTCAAAATGGTGTTTAATAATTTGTAAAGAGTTAGCACTCTATTCGTTTCAAGGTCGGTTGACCAGTTTTGGACATAATTATCTATTAGTCGTTGTTTGTATATCGGTACAAAATGTATTGCATTTAGTGAGCTTGGGTCAAGCCATGCATACATGAAACCACTACTATTTAGTAATGACATGACTTTTGACACCCAATTTTTTAATCCCTTTTCACAGTCAGATTTTGCGCTTTCATACACGTGTTTTATAATAACGTTATCAGTATTGACCGCTCTTAGCCAGTATTTAATGATACTAACATGTCTATTTATATATAACGGATAACGGCCCAATTCCCCGTATACCCCTGCATTACTTGTCGATAATTTTACACCAAGAACTTGTTTACAATACTTTAAGTGAATTCTTTCAATTTCCTTGGATTTAGTAAAACCCCACACTTGACTGCCATAATTAAGAATAGAACCTACAAAAGCATCAAACAATTGTAAAGCTGTTTTCGGTTTTAACTCATATTTCTTTATATTTATTGATAGAAGGTTCATAGCTTTAAGCGCTTTACCACATAATGTTTGTTGGTTAAGCGTAAACGACCCTGTATAGTTGAACACAACTCCTAAATAGTTAAAGTCGTCGACCACTTCGAGAATGGTACCGTTATAAGACCAATTTTCAGTAACTCTGGTTGTTCCTCGGTTACGAAAAACCACCACCTTAGTCTTATCTGTATTTACCTCTAGGCTCCATGTTTCACAATAGTTATATAAGTTATGTAAACTACTTTGCAGGTCTTCTATACTTGTGCCTATTAAAATCATGTCATCGGCAAAAAGCAGAAGGATAAGAGATATATCATTAAATGAAAGTCCGCTTTTAATACTTGTATATAAATATAACTCTAGGTCTTCTAGAAAAAGCGCAAACATTATCGGCGAGATTATCTCCCCTTGCTTTAATCCGACTGATATATCAAAAAAATCAGAAAATGATCCACAGTGCTTAATACAACTTTTAACAATATCATACATCGATCGAATTATTCTAAGCATTTTCCCATTAATACCTAATTTGTACAATTTTAACCAGAGTGCATTTCTATTAATAGAGTCAAAAGCCTTTTTAAGGTCTATGAATGCACAATAAAGCCTACCTTTAGCATTTAATATTTTTTCAATGATATTATGTAATATAAACACAGCATCTGTTGTAGATTTACCTTTTCTAAATCCAAACTGAGCATCGGATATTTTATTATTATCGTCACACCATTTATCGATACGTTTATTTAAGATGCTTGAAAACAGTTTGCCCATACTACTGACCAAGGTTATGCCTCTGTAATTATTTGCGATATTTTTATTTCCCTTTTTATGTAATGCTATCATATATCCTTTCGTCCACTCTTCTGGAAAAACTCCAGAATCAAAAATCGCATTGAAAATATCAGTTATATGCCCCGCCAATATATCACAGGTTGATATAAAGTATTCGTTCAATATATATGTATCATAAAGTTGAATTGAATTGAACTGACGTAAATAATTGATGTGTTTGTTTGTGTGTTTGTTTGGTGTTTCGCGTCATTTTTGGGCTTTGAATGACGTTGATTTTTGTGTAGCAGGGGCAGACCGCCCACTTATTCCTGGGTAGAACCAGTACTGTACACCTACCGCCACCCGTAAGAATCGACACTTTCTCACTTACAAGTTAAGCTCCCAGTGGGATTCGGACCAGCAGCGGTCAGAAGCGAGAAGGTTAACAACGCAACGTCGTTAACCCTTCCACCACGGATTGAATATAATTACATATATTTGAATGGAACTGAATTGTTGTTTAGCGGCCCATTAAAAAATTACATAGAGAATAATAATTGAGTAATTTGATATTACACCCTATATCAGGCCTGAGACATCTAACTGAAAATGAATGATCACAAGTGGTTATTTCATCCACGGATGGTTCTCATCGAGTTTATTATAAATGTGTTAAACTCTCTTTATGGTCCGTGTATTATGCCTTATATATTTCTTTATTTTACTTCTATCTATCTGTCTATCATCTCTTTTATTTCATCTTCTTAGCATTACTAGTCAACGTACACATGTAGATATAGATGTTTCGCCAATAATATGCTGCGAAAACAGGATGGAATGCAGGCGACAAACTATACTCGTGACAAATCGTATACAATCGTAACTGATCGGTAATTTCCGTATCACTCCGCTGAAAGAGTCATAAAGAGCGTTCGGTTATTTCCGTGACATGCCATTTTCACGCGTGTGATAAAGCTTTATTGCCCTTTAACTAAATCCTGATTGATATGACTAGCTGGGTCAATGTCGTATCGTATATTCAAAAACAACGTATTTATATGGAAGTATGTGATAAATTAGGTTATTCTGAGTCGCCCCAGCGGGAGGATCAAAATACGTAGAAATACGGGAGCCGAACCGTACTCTTACACTATAATTTAAATTCATTAGGTAAGTTATCTTGCTGGGAGGATACACTGGACTGCTCGGTTTAAATCCCTATCCGCCTTATGGTTAACAGATAAACACTGAAGAAACTTAGTGGCCCCGGTGAGGCTCGAACCAGTGAGCAATGACTTCCAGAATTTATCCACTTGCCGACCACTGTTTCAATGCTAACTTTGACTGATTATTAGATTGACACGGTTTTAATTGAACCTGTATATTCACTCACCACTAGACTGGTATCAGTCTATAAATTAGACTATTATAAATATTAAATTAGACAAATTAAAAAACAAAATAATACTCTGCATAAAAATTGTTTATTTTATTTCAAGTTTTCTCTTCGTGGCTAAATTTATTTGATAAGACCATACAAGTTATAAGTGTAGATATTTGCCTCTTTCAGTGCTAAGGAAATTCTATAATAATAGTTAAACGGTTATAATATTAGGGACTGATGCCAGTCTGACTTTACCTAAGTAGTAGAGATTCTGGCAGTACCAGCGCAGTTTTTCCTCTCGCGACGGGTAAACAAGCAATTATAAGTTGTCGCCGGCTGTCCTTAATGCAAATATACAAACGCCAAATGGCGATGGTATACTTGCTACAGACGCCCCTACAATTATATAAACTTCTTGATTGCCCCTGCCCCGTTCGGGGAAACTATCATGATACCCCCAGTATCTATACTACTTACCAATCCGGTTTATCAATTCAACAAAAATAATATTTTGTCAAAACTGTAGGCTAGAGTATTTTAATCCAGTCTCCTTTAATAAATAACTAATAACCAAAATCTTTTGAAATCATCAAACAACATCAGACGGAACCTGACTTTACGTACCTTGGACAGTTCCTTGGTTCCCTGAAATATACAGTATTTTGTATATTAGATGAGCCTATATATTTTACCTTGTTTAAATACGAATATACTATTTTATTTCGTTATATAAAGGAACGCTGCAAATCATTCAACACACGAATAGTACAATTATTTTACAAAGTGATAAGAAAGTGATATTTAACGTAATAAGAGCATTTACAAATGTTTATATATGTAATACTGTTATTATAGTTGTAAGTACTGCATACAATTTTAAAAAGAGGAAAAAGAGTATCTTTATAGTTAGCTATGTGAATATAACTTGCATTGAATAACATCTAAGTAGTTTCTGCAAATACATAGAGGATATTTGTTGTTTTGATGTGAATAACATATTTTATTTCATCGAGAACTGAGAAAACATTATATTTTCACAAATGCGAACCATGATTGAAAATATAAACGTTTTCTCATTTCGAGAATATATATATATATTATATATACACACCTCCCGCCATCCGTAAATATCGGCACTTCCTCACTTACACGTCCAGCTCCCAGTCGGATTCGAACCCCGCGAAGTTGTTTTAGATCAGTGGATAAGGTTTTACGCCTTAGAGCTACAGACCTCTATATATATACCACGACAAAACAACGCATTTTCTTTTTATTTTATGATTTTGAATTAATTTTTTTAGGGAAACTACGGTAAAACAACAAGGGAGGCAATTTCAATAACAGTTCTATGTCGCTTTATACATGTTTAGCATTTCTACTGCTACTTCAACAGAGGCCATTTTATATATATATATTATACACGGATTATTTTTGTTGTTAAATAAAATGGAATAAAATATTGGTGTTTTCCTTTGAAGAGAAGTAATGCAAGGGAAGCAACTATTGTGGGTCTTTTTAAAAAGTAATCCCGGTAGAACTCTACTGTGAAAATAAAACTAATTTCGCAATGTGAAATAACAATTTTATTTCGGTGATAAAATACAGTATTTCGTCATAAGCTTATCATAAAATAAATGTTACTTTCGTTGTAGCCGTTTTTAGTTATGTTTCTTCAGCCATATTCCAATATATGTATATATTAAGTTTAAGGTCATAGACAATGTCATAGTATCTTTTCAAACGTCGTTTTTGTCACAAAAAAACATAACATTTCCAGTAAATATTAATGTAATTTACTTTTTCATTATATTTATTCTTCAAACGTTTAATATAAGTTTACACATCATTACAATAGCCACATCATTTACATTCATATTTCCCCCCATCAGTTTTTTTTTTATCTATTTTATATGACTATATATGTATAGCAAATGTCATTTCAAGATTTCGCCCCGTGTGGTTGCCGGGGGCCCCGTTTGGTCACGGGGCAAAGAATACGGCCACTGCAGATCCCTTTGGAGGGGTAGGCAGAGGGGTAGAATCCCCCCAAATTCATGTTCATTTTATCATTTTTTGTTCATGTTCATTAAAGGTCTTCATCATGATCCCTGCATTGTTTCTGGTGCTATCTCGCTCGCATCAAAAGAGCAGTGGCAGAAAAACAATAACGTGGCTCCAGCGTAAATGGAGTTTCTACGATAGAATTTGCAGCAACTCTGCAGTTCAGGGTGAGAAGGTTCTAGGCCCATTTTCCATATTTTATCTCGATGTGCATGGAAGATGAGCCTGGCATGTTCATGCCTTTTAGGCGCCATATAACCTTTTCATGTGTTGGTGCGCCTTAAAACCCCAATTCAATTCAATTCAATTCATTTGAAGATTTAGAAGTTGTTTAGCTCAGTGGATAAGGTCTCCCGTGCGTTCGCTCCCTGGCATGTCTGATGGCAACCGCCCCCCTTAATCTCGTCTCTCACTGAGGTTGCTGCTCCAATTTACCCTAATGCTAATACAACGTAATAACAGGGCGTAAAACCTCATTTAATTTTATTTTATTTCAAAATTATGTACCACGTTTGTCTCGTTGATTTCCTAAGTCTACATGTATGTAAATCAGTATTTTTGATATTTTATATTTGTTAAATTTATAATAAAAAGTGATACTTCAACTTACCGTAATATATAAGGGAAATTAAGAGCGTGCGTCTAAGCATATTACAAACGTCCATGATTTGGTTGTTAAAAACAAGGGAAGCACTTTATAACATTCAATATATAGATAAGTCGCACATAGCTCAATGCTATCTGTATTTATAAACCATTTAAGATAAGAAAATCCCCTATATTAAATACACATATGCCAAGCTACAAACGTATCATAACATGTCATAAGTCCCGAATATGTGAAGATAAGACGTTGGTGTTACCGTTACCATTGTTACAATTCTATACTAACGGAAATCATTAACTCAGCTTGGGAATTTCAACTATATATTATATGTATAATATGCGGCTGTTAATCGAATGGTATATGGTTACGTTAGCCCATTCCTTTCGGAAAAAAATACGAAAACTAGAACTATCACTGAAGGTATTGAATATCCCCGCTTAAATTCTAAGTCAAACAAAGGGCCATATTTTTGTAATAAATTAGGCAATCAACAATGCGTGATGCAGAGAGACATACGATCATCAGTTGTTATGTGTATACCATTCAAAACTGTTTGAGGAATGCAAGTTATACAAATGTGATACGCGACGGGACGCGACGCGACGGGAAGGACAACGTAATTCCTGTATAGACCCCATTTCACTTTGTGAAAGAGGGGGTATAACAACACATACATCATCAAATCTGGTTTCATTGTTGACAGAATACGCGTTTGACTCAAGCAGGTGTACACATTTAATGTTGCAATCTATTTACATTAAATACAGTACTGAAATGACTCGTTTGTTCAAAGCGGAACTTTAACATTTACAAATTTCGTGTTACAAAGAGTAGTGTGATTTAAAAGTCTACAGCAGCAAGGTGTTATCCATTCTCTAACCTGCAGTAACCTTTTATTTACATATCATCTCGGGATTTCTCTGAAATATTACGTCGAATTGAGTGTTAACTTATATCGCGAAATTTCCCGAGTTGCGTTTCTTTTCCTTCCTTTAGGGTAAAGTATATGTACTATTTTCTGTTCACAAGATTCACCTTTGAACAACCGGATATGAACATATAAATAAACTAGGTCGGGGTCTCATGAACTTGAAAATATCTTACGTTCATTTTTTTAAATAGTGCTTCGACATGCATTGTTTATATAATTTAACAGTAATTTATTATTCTTATATTCGAAACCATTGTATTACCAAATCAGGGCTGCCGTTATGGAGCGCTATGGTCGAGCGGTAGAACGTTGGACTCTTGATCCACACGTCGTGGGTTCGATCCCCGCCATAACCATATGCGTTGTGTCCCAGAGCAAGACACATTATCTGCATTGCTTAGTATTGGTTCTACCCAGGAAGTCAATCAAGAAGTACCTTAGCTATTTACTGCTTTATAGTAAATAACTTATCAACGAGATATCCGCCATGTTTTCAATAACCTGCCCTTACAAATAGGTAATAAGAAATAAGTAATAAGAAATTAATCATAACTAATAAGTTATAACTCATAAGTCCCTCCAGGGCTTCCGTAGGTTATGACCCTATTATATTACAGCGCACTGCATCTTTAATGGTTGGTTCATTTACAGTTCGCCACTATGATTTCTTCTTTGATTGTGCGAGCCCCTGACATATTTCGGACACTATGATGACGTCTATCGAAATTCTTCAGTTCTGTCTTGTCGTGCCCTTAATGGTTTATTCTCTTGAATCTCTGGTTCCTTCCAAGTCACTGAGTACTTGCTTTGTGGCTTTCTAGGCGTTTTGTTTTAAAATTCATATATCGATGTATGTGAATGACCATCCTTGTGTTATACTTACTGCTTATTAATGCGGCCTAGTTTGGTAGCGGATATAGCCTGACGGGGATGTCTTTGCTAACACTATCTCGTTTAATTTGGACCACAATAGGGTAATAGTGAACTTTGGTGCACCCTGCTTTAAACCCCAGCCACTGACCGTTCCAAAGCGGTAGTTATATTGTCCGTGCACTTGTTAGCGAGGTGTCGCATACTTTGTTTTTGTATAAATGCGTGTTTTGGGTTGACTTGAATTGAATGTTGTTTAACGGCTCATCAACACAGTATAGGTTATTTAGAGCCTCCCCAGAGAGAGGGGAAGGATACATAGGAATCCGGCAACCGTGCCCTACTCTTTTTATCGAATAGATTCCTATGGATCTTTAACGTGCTCAAAGGATAGACCAATACACGGAACCGCCCGGTTTACGTACGTCCCCATCCGACGGACGAGGCTAAGGAAAAGTGTCTTGCCGAAGAACACACCAACGAAACTCAGTGGCACCACGGAGGATGAACCCGGGTCCTCCGGTTACAAATCCGCAGCGCTACCGACTGCGCCACGCCAGCCCTCGTGTTTTGCATGGGTTGATTGTGTTCCGTGGATGCTACATTATCTGTTCGACTTTACACCTATTGTTACAGGCCCGTGCGGCAGTGTGTTATGGTAAACGTTCTTGTATATATGCTAGTGAACACCTCACTATAAGAAACTAGCTAGCTATAGCTACTTTCTTATTTACTTATCTTATCAACATATATACGTAGTCAAAATAGAAAGTGTGGCACATCTGTTTTTGGAAATATTCAAAATACGTAATGACACGTTTAGCAAACCTAGTTTTAAAATATACACAATGAATGAATTAATAAAGTGATGATACCTTTGTATGAACAGTTCCGTACTTACAAAGTCTGAGTTCCTCAAATTCAAAACAAGAGCAAAACAAGAAATGCAAAATGCATGAAATTGAACATTTTGCGTGAAGTTGAATGGGAAAACTATCTTGTTAAGTGCTGGTTTTCTGGAATTTCAATGTTAACTTCTTCTCAAACATCAAGTCAAGATGTGTGTACACATTTATAACGTAAATTTACAGCACTATAATATTCGTAATGAGATCGATTAATATGCACAGTTGATTGTAACTTTCGTTTTTGATTAGGTATATAATCAGAAAAAAACATTCGATAGGAAGAGTAGCACGCTGAATGACGATGAGTCCTCTGTAAAGTATCTGTGGGTGGCTTCGAACAACTTAAATATGGTGTTGATTATCCATTAAACAGCTCTCCAGTCTGACAGTATACTCAATGCGATCGTTTTTTCAATGGTGTTCTACGTCACTTTTAGCACATATTAGGCCATATATGTTCGTCGATTTTGTAGTGGTAGAGGCAGACCACCCCATCGTTTTTGGGTAGAACAAGTTCTGTATACCTCCTGCCATCCAGAAATATCGACACTTTTTTTATATCAAAAGAGGTTGTATGATTGGCATATGACTTTGGAAGAAAAATGTTTATAAAAACTGGTATTTCGCATCGCAGAGACACGTGCTTGAATGAAAATATGTCTCGTACAGCAGTACATTCTTTTTGAGCTACATACACTCCATTGTGTAGCAATGGCTATCGTTTAAATGATCAGAATCAAGTTAAATGAGAGACCATACAGCAATGGCTATCGTTAAATGATCAGAAACATGTCATATGAGAGATGACGTAGCAATGGCTATCGTTTATATGAACAGATCCGAGTCATATGAGAGACTATGTAGCAATGCCTATTGTGTAAATGATCAGAACCAAATCATATGAAAGGCCATGGTGTTCGTTTAAATGGTCAGAATCAAGTTATATGAGAGACGATTTATTAATGCTTTTCGTTTAAATGATCAGAGAACCGAGTCATATGAGAGATGACGTAGCAATGCATATAGTTTAAATGATGCGAACCAAGTCATCAGAGATGACGATGCACTGCCTATCGTTTAATGATGAGAACCAAGTCGTTTGAGAGATGACGAAGCACTGCCTATCATTAAATGATGAGAACCAAGTCATATGAGAGATGACGAAGCACTGTCTATCGTTAAATGATAAGAACCAAGTCATATGAGAGAAGACCAAGTACTGACTATCATTACATAATAAGAACCAAGTGATATGAGAGATGACGAAGCACTATCTATCGTTAAATAATGAGAACCAAATCATATGAGAGATGACGAAGCACGACCTATCGTTAAATAATGAGAACCAAATCATATGAGAGATGACGAAGCACTGCCTATCGTTTAAGTGATGAGAACCAAGTCATATCAGAATGGACGAAGCACTGCCTATCGTTAAATGATGAGAACCAAGTCATATGAGAATGGACGAAGCACTGCCTATCGTTTAAATGATGAGAACCAAGTCATGTGCAGAGATGAGAAAGCACTGCCTATCGTTAAATGATGAGAACCAAGTCATGTGACAGAGGACGGAACACTGCCTATTGTTTAAATGATGAAAACCAAGTCATATGAGAGAATATGATGCACTGCGTATCGTTAAATGATGAGAACCAAGTCTTATGAGAGATGACGAAACACCGCCTATCATTAAATGATGAGAACTAAATCATATGAGAGTGGACGAAGCACAGCCTATCGTTAAATGATGAGAACCAAGTCATATGAGAGTGGACGAAGAACAGCCTATCGTTAAATGATGAGAACCAAGTCATATAATGGAGGAAGAAGCACTGTCTATCGTTAAATGATGAAAACCAAGCCATATGAGAGATGACGAAGCACTGCCTATCGTTAATGATGAGAACCAAGTCATATGAGAGAGGACGAAGAACAGCCTATCGTTAAATGATGAAAACCAAGTCATATGAGAGAAGATGAAGCACTGCCTATCGTTAAATTATGAGAACCAAGTCATATGATAGAGGACAAAACACAGCCTATCGTTAAATGATGAGAACCAAGTCATATGATAGAGGACGAATCACTGCCTATCGTTATATGATGAGAACCACGTCATATGAAAGATGACGAAGTACTGCCTATCGTTAAATGATGAGAACCAAGTCATATGATAGATGACGAAACACTGTCTATCGTTAAATGATGAGAACCAAGTCATATGAGAGAGGACGAAGCACTGCCTATCGTTAAATGATGAGAACCAAGTCATATGAGAGATGACGAAGCACTGCCTATCGTTAAATGATGAGAACCAAGTCATATGAGAGAGGACGAAGCACTGCCTATCGTTAAATGATGAGAACCAAGTCATATGAGAGAGGACGAAGAACTGCCTATCGTTAAGTGATGAGAACCAAGTCATATGAGAAAGGAGAACGAAGCACTGTCTATCGTTAAATTATGAGAATTAAGTCATAATATGAAAGATGACGAAGCACTGCCTATCGTTAAATGATGAGAATCAAGTCATATGAGAGAGGACGAAACACTGCCTATCGTTAAATTATGAGAACCAAGTCATGTGACAGAGGACGGAACACTGCCTATTGTTTAAATGATGAAAACCAAGTCATATGAGAGAATATGATGCACTGCATATCGTTAAATGATGAGAACCAAGTCTTATGAGAGATGACGAAACACCGCCTATCATTAAATGATGAGAACTAAATCATATGAGAGTGGACGAAGCACAGCCTATCGTTAAATGATGAGAACCAAGTCATATGAGAGTGGACGAAGAACAGCCTATCGTTAAATGATGAGAACCAAGTCATATAATGGAGGAAGAAGCACTGTCTATCGTTAAATGATGAAAACCAAGCCATATGAGAGATGACGAAGCACTGCCTATCGTTAATGATGAGAACCAAGTCATATGAGAGAGGACGAAGAACAGCCTATCGTTAAATGATGAAAACCATGTCATATGAGAGAACATGAATCACTGCCTATCGTTAAATTATGAGAACCAAGTCATATGATAGAGGACAAAACACAGCCTATCGTTAAATGATGAGAACCAAGTCATATGATAGAGGACGAATCACTGCCTATCGTTATATGATGAGAACCACGTCATATGAAAGATGACGAAGTACTGCCTATCGTTAAATGATGAGAACCAAGTCATATGATAGATGACGAAACACTGTCTATCGTTAAATGATGAGAACCAAGTCATATGAGAGAGGACGAAGCACTGCCTATCGTTAAATGATGAGAACCAAGTCATATGAGAGATGACGAAGCACTGCCTATCGTTAAATGATGAGAACCAAGTCATATTAGAGAGGACGAAGCACTGCCTATCGTTAAATGATGAGAACCAAGTCATATGAGAGAGGACGAAGAACTGCCTATCGTTAAGTGATGAGAACCAAGTCATATGAGAAAGGAGAACGAAGCACTGTCTATCGTTAAATTATGAGAATTAAGTCATAATATGAAAGATGACGAAGCACTGCCTATCGTTAAATGATGAGAATCAAGTCATATGAGAGAGGACGAAACACTGCCTATCGTTAAATTATGAGAACCAAGTCATATGAGAGATGTCGAAGCACTGCCTATAGTTAAATGATGAGAACCACGTCATATGCGAGATGACGAAGCACTGCCTATCGTTTAACTTATAAAAACCGAATCATATGAGAGACGATGTAGCAATGGTTTTCGTTTAAATGATCAGAGCAAAAAGTCATATGTACGGTGTCCGGTTGGGGCCAGATAATGCGACATCGCGACATCGCGATACGACAGTGCGACATTGCGATACGACAACCGACATTGCGATACGACATCGCGACTGTTATGTCGTGATGTCGTATCGCAATGTGGCGATATCGTATCGCAATGTCGCATTGTCGGGCATCGCGTTGTCGTGCACGACAACGCGACATTATGTCGTATTGTCGTAATGTCGCCCACTACAACGCGACATTCTTTTAATTGTCGTAATGTCGCAACGACATCGCGACATTACGACAATTTCCAGATACAATGTCGCATTGTCAAGGGCGACAATGCGACGCCCGACAACTCGACATCGCGACATTGCGATACGACATCGCGACGTAATTGTCGTGATGTCGCTGTCGTATCGCTATGTCGAGTTGTCGTATTCCAATGTCGCATTGTCGTATCGCAATGTCGCGATGTCGCGTTGTCGGGCGTCGCATTGTCGCCCTCGACAATGCGACATTGTAGCTTGCCCCAACCGGACACCGTACATATGAGAGACGAATGAGCAATGTTTGTTTTCCGTTTAAATGATCAGAGAACTAAGTTATATGGGAGTCGATGTAGCAATAATTTTCGTTTAAATGATCAGAACCAACTCATATGAGAGACGATGAAGCAGTAATTTTCGTTTAAATAATCATAACCACGTCATATGAGAGACGCTGTAGCCATACTTTTCGTTTAAATGACTATATGAAACCATTCATATGTTTTGGTTATTACAGTATATAGCTTGTATACTGTATGTATAGTGTGTATATTAAATAATCAAACTCGAAACAGTGTTTGTTTTCTATTCATTGAAAAATTCAACTAATTATTAACACCTATATATTGCAATTATGTCAAACTATTAAATACAATTATTGTTTTGATATTATACACAACATCTGTCAGCTTTTAAACTCTATCCCACGATTTCGAACTCAATTCTACCGAACCTAAAAATAAAAAACATAATTATATTTTATTATTTGGCGTCTTCGATAAGGATTCTATGGATAACACTATTTTTTAAAAAAATATTTAATACGTATTGATGAATAATGCGTTACGTATGTGGTTAACGTATGTCAATATATATTCAAATGTTTGAATGTCTGTAAACTGATACAGCTGCTTAGGAACTGTGTTAGATTTGCAAAATTTAAGATGTGTTAATTCTTTTCTCTTTGTTTAATAAAATCCATTGATAATACAATATTACCTGCGGATATATTGCCAGAGAGATTGTTTATATTGTGTGTATACTCACTTGATAACTGACTTTTTAAAATTGTCAATTCATTTATTATCCATTACATAATAACTTCAACACCTTGTCATATGGCTTAAACCAACAAATATAAAGCAACCAGAGACACTTTATTGAACTGTTCTTTTTAAAAATTCAATTCATTGAATTGTCTTAATTGATACAACATGTGAATTTATTGTCAACACACTTACGGCCTCTCACAAAGCGGCTTATAGTTCCGAGCACATGGTTCGTCGGCCCATTTGTATAGTAGAGAAGCCCAAATAACGGCACAGTTAGCATACACCCCCTGTTCTGGTTGTCCTGGATACCAGTCCGTGAACGTTGTCTCGGTGTCTGTGTCATTCCATTTCCAGATTCCCTCCACAATTATGTCAGTCAGACCAATCCAGTGGTACGGATCTTGTATCATAGGAAAAACGTTGTGCTATATGCCACATATGTGTTACTTTTTTATTTTCATGTTTCTTTCATATATAAATCATGTTATTTACATATTGTCACATATGTAAATGATACATATGTGTCACATATGTACCACATATATTTTTCATGTTAAAATTATACACCTGTGCCACATATGAAACGTATACATATGTATTTCATATGAAACTATTATGCATAAAATACATATTTTCCTATCGACCTACCCTATTTTTTTGGGGAAAAATACCAGTAACAGACCTAATTTTGCGGGGTGGGGGGTTGGGGGCTAACAATAATGCAGAACATTGTAGAAAATGTTTTAACAACCTGCTTAAATTTTAATTTTATTTAGTAAAAAATATGTTCATATGTATTACATATGTGTTACTTTCTTATAAAATACATTTGTGGACTACATATGTATCACATATGTAAAACATATGAATTTTATGCCTAGATATTTTTCCTGTGTAGATGCACGAGTTCTTTTGCGTATTAATATTGCGCGACTTTTGGAGTGCAATATTTATGCTCAAAAGAACGAGTGCATATATCCCAATATAAATCTAATAACCTTTTTATTGCATACGCATTTTTAAAATTAGAGAGAATAACATAGGTTGTAACATTTAATTTTCACCAAAAACATTTATTTGAAACAAACATATTGTCATTACATAATGGGAATTTTCACAATGAAATCAACATTGTTTACATCACGTGACATGCTTTCTTTGACGACAGAAAAGTGCACCAATCCATAATTATTTTTCGCGTTGTGTACTTTAAAGCGTATGACGATTCTTCCAATTTAATAACATTTTTATACAGCGTATTTACAACTGGAACAGTCTGTCACACTGACTCTCCGACTGACTGACTCACACCCTTAACTACGCTGGCCTCTGTTACCCTAATATCTGTACAAAATCAGTGACATTTCTGAATTTCAACATGTGTCTGCTACTTGTACCAATTGTCACTCATGTTACTTATTAAATATTTATCTTTTAATTACCCATGCCATATACACCAAAGCAATGCAAGTATTATTAATGTTATATCAAATGTATTGCTTTTTTTTAAATTTAATTTACTAATAATGAGTACGTTGCTTATGCAAGGTTCGTTGCAAGGGAAAATATGCCACATATACATGCAATGTCATTCATTTTTTAGTGTTCATTCATTTTTCAGAGTCACGAAAAGTTATTTATTAAAGCAACTTTTGGTCGAAATTCAGTATATCATTCCACTTTCCCAAATTAATTGTTAATAACACATTTATAATTAACCCCAAATAAGGTAACAACGTTAAGCAAGCTACAGAACTTTACACTTATATCGCCATGTTATGGCGGCTGATATGTGCCATCGCGTCTTTTCATTATTTCGCCTCAATATAACGCCGAGTGAAATAATGAAAAGACAAACAAAACACCACGCGATATAACGTAATAGATCAAAATAAGCTAAGCGAAAAGAGGCAACGCGAAATAAAGAAACGACGAAAAAGCACAGGCAAAATAACGAAAAAACACCAATTGAAAAGACGACAAATAGTCAAAACGCCGGAGGTAAAGACAAAAGCTCGCCTGACTAGACCTGTGGACCTCACATTGGTTCATCCAATTATCGGACCGCGCCTTAAACAAATCACAGGTGCAAGTAGCCACCATACTATGTCGTTACTTCAAATCTTAGTGTAAAACGTGTACATATACAAAACATGTGCACCTGTCAAATCGGCAAGATAACTCTTCATGAATGCGTTTTCTTCAGGTGTATCTAGATGTGCAAGATGAGCCCCCTGTTGTCTGCAATACATCTGAAAAAAAGAGCAATTACTTGCAGGGGAGTAAGGTGGCATGGTTTCAACATACTCAAAATAAAACGCCGACTTGGGCAGGGTTTAGGAGTAGGTTTCCCCCTTCCGTTCGGTGGACTCTTCTTTGAACCAAAACGGTGATCGTACAAGCGGTATTGTCAGGAATATAGACATATTGGGCTTGCCAAAAATTGAAAACTTTCCACACTTACCCCACTCCCCACTTTGATTTTTATTGCATTTTCAGCTTTTTATAATTTTTATTGTTTTTAGCTGTGTTTTTTCCAGTTACAACCGGGAGTATGCCAAGCTATGCCCCTGACTTGCATTTATTCATAACATATCCCACATTACCCATGACCATACATGTTACAGATACATTGTCTTAAGATACTTATTAATGACATAAGCAAACAAACTGTCTTATGAATGCTTATGGCGCTGTCCGAGAAATATATACGCTATTCAGGGGTCCGTCAAGATTTGTTGAATACATTACACAGAAATACAAATACTACCTATAATATCATCGGCGTAGTTACTATTAGGTCCGGGCTATACATCAATTTGAAAAGAAAACAAAAGAAAGTAAAAAAAAATGCAGTAAAAAACTGAAGCCAGAGGTGGTGGGGGACCCAGGATCCACATGTGTTTCTTATTTGATTTGACAGTGTAGGCAAGTCAGCTTTGTCAAATGTTAATTTTCAAATGTGTCAAAAAACAAACAACATTATTTTCTTTAAATACCACAAGTGCTCTGTCAGATATACACCAAAACGCACCATTGCATAGCTAAGTTAAAACAAAGCAGGGGTAGCATGTCCCTGGACCAGCCCCCCTAATTTGTCGGGCCTATCTATGCATTTCAGGTCAGCTACGCCCCTGAATACAGTCGTTTTGAATGATATCTGACTGATCATGTTTTTTGAAATGTTGTTTCCGCTATAATCAGATATTCCGCCTGTAAAGATCTATATCTAGTTTTGCTAGTGGAACAGGAAGATTACTAAACGAAAATATCATACTTATTGTCGATTCTTACGGATGGCGCGAGGTATACAGCACCCGTCCTACCCAGGAAAAGTGGAGTGGTCTATCTCTACCACAACACAAGTCATTCAAACAAAGCAAATCTGTGTTAATATATTACCTCTGCATCAGACCAGAATACTGCAGTATGGCCATGGTTGTAACACGAACCCTTAAAAACCGTCCAACCATCGGGGCACTGTGATTGAACTGCGGTTAAGTAGAATATACATGTGGCATCATTTGGTCACGTATACTTTTATTTTTAAGTTTATAGTTTTGATACGTGTGTTTAATAATAAGTCAAAACTGTAAATAAATATAAAAATACGAAATGAAATCGTCTCGCAATAGTATTTTAATATTGATATATGTAAACATCGCAACATCTCGGTCACTAGTTTAAAGCACATCTCGAATGAATCGTTATTAGTTTCGTCATACTAGCATGGCGGCGCCTTAGATTCCCACCAACATTAGTTTCCATTCAAAGTCAAAGTTCTCTTCAACGTTTTGCAATGCCATTTATCCGACTGCTATTCGTGAAGGAACTTTTCATGCAAAGGTATCACAACTTTATTATTGCATTCATTTTGTATATTTTAAAAACTTGTTTTGCTAAATTTGTCATTACAACTTTTTGAATATTTCCAAAAACAGACGTGCACACTTTCCTTTTGACCTGAGTATACATTGCGTAGTACACATATACATTGCGTAGTACACATAGTAGATGTATACATGTAGTACCACAACTGTCTGGAAAGGTTTTCCTCTCTCTGAACTCAAACACACGACCTTCTGAGTTATAGCCAATCGTTCTAACCTCTGAGGGACAATATCAACTATGGTGAGTTCTGTTCAAATAATGAAGTAAAGAAATCATTGTATTGTTCCTGTTTTTTTACTTACCAATAGGCGGTTGAACCGTGGCACTCACTCCTGTAACAAAACCAATAAAGGACACACATATTATCCCTGTATGCAGATGACTATGAGGCGCCATACGTGACTATATGTTGTAAGATAAATATATACGTTGTGTGTAAAATATATATATTGAATACAAAAATATATATGATACAGACAAATCTATACGTTACTCCGAGATATATATATTGAATACAAAATATATATGATACAGACAAATATATTTGTTACTCCGAAATATATATATTCTGTTCAAAAATATATATCATACAAATATATATGTTACTCCTAGAAATATATATTCTGAAAAATATATATTCTGTTTTTAAATATATATTGTAGACGTAAATATATACGCCAGTCTGAATATATGTTTTTCCTAATATATATATTGTAGACGCAAACATTTATGTTATACCGAAAAATATATTCGGTTTATAAAAATATATTGTCTGTCTTAATATATTAAAGATGAAAATATTTGAGATGGAAATAAATAGTTTCTCTAAAAGAAATATATTGCAGACACAAATATGTCAATGAAAGATCGATAAATAAATGGTGCGAACTTCTGGGTGACTCCAGACAAGCCAGATTTAAAGAGCGTATTTCCCAGCGTCCGAGTCATATCCGAGAAGTGTTCCGCATGTTGGAGTTTCTTTACAACGAAAACATAACAAATCCGCAAAAAATGGACGACCAAACGTCTAACGTACGAAGAACTATTCTTCTTCTTCTTCTTCTTCTTCTTCTTCTTCTTCTTCTAATGTGCCGGGTTCCTCCGGAACATACTCGCACATGTGGAGAACTAAGTACAAGTGGTGAACGGTCCAAGTGCAGTTAAAAACAGGTTAAAAAATCTCTGATTTGGGGTCTACGCAATCCCTGAAGTCGAGCAGAATGGCATCTCTCTGTTGTTTGTCATTTTGACCGGATGCTAAGTGCTGGAGCATGATTATGAGATGGCTCTCACATGATCTCTTCTTTCTGAAACCATGCTGTCTTTCAGATAGAATATTATTTATTTATTTTGTTAAGCAACCCGCAATTTCAGGCCTTGGTTCAGACCTCGTTAGTGTAATAGCCAGTATCTCGAGTATGCTGATATTGAAATACGCGACTGCGATAATGATCATACTTTGTCTAAAAGTAGTTTTGTAATACAAGAAACTGTCGTGACATATCAGATTCGTCGATGCACCATCTTCTTACCAACGTATTTATCACATAAACCGTATACCCCACCCTCCGTTCCACCACCTGAATAATGTTTATATTATCCGAATGCATCAGGTACGTGGCCTCGGCTGGCGTGGCGCAGTCGGTAGCGCGGCGGATTTGTAACAGGATTTCACGGGTTCAATCCTCCGTGGTGCCACTGAGATTCGTCGGTGTGTTCTTGGGCAAAACACTTTCCCTTAGGTCCGTCGGATGGAGACCTAAACCGGGCGGTCCTGTGTATCGGTATATCCTCCGAGCACGTTGAAGAACCATAGGAATATATTCGATACTAAGAGTAGGACTTCCTGTGTATCCTTCTCCTCTCTCTCTGGGGCGGCTCTAAATAACATATACTGTGTTGATAAGCCGTTAAACAACATTCAATTCGTCAGAGGGAGAGATATAATGATTCATGTTTCCGACTGAACTGTTTAGCATTGCATTGAATCGTTTCAAGTTCGATTAGATGGTTTGAAAAAACACTCCGGATTATTTCACAAAGCATCGGATTGTTTTAAGTTTGATTAAATGGTTTCAAAAAAAGTAGTGAATCAAATAAAGTTACATTGAATTAAATATAATACCGATGAATTAATTCATCTTTGACTGGATGATTTATTAAAAACATACTTTTGGCTCATAGGTAATCGCCACCCATGAAAAACGGGACAGTGCAGCAGTCTACGCCAACGTATATATTTGCAGCACAGTATGTGCCAACGTATTTATTTGCGGAAGGCATATATATTTGGCAATCGTACAAACTCGCTCAATTCCGTAGATCATCGAAAATAATTATTTTTGAAAAAAAAAAAATTGATGCAGTTCCGATCGATATATTTGGAAAACAAATATTTATTTAGTTTCGGTCACCCAGAAGTTCGCACCATTATTTATCGATATTTCATTGATATATTTGTGTCTGCAATATATTTATTTTTGAGAAACTATTTATTTTCATCTAAATATTTTCATCTTCAATATATTAAGACTGATAATATATTTGTTTATAAAGCGAATATATTTTCGGTATAACATATAAATGTTTGCGTCTACAATATATGAATTAAGGGAAACAATCTTCAGAGTAACGTATATATGTGCGTCTACAATATATATTTAAAAACAGAATATATATTTTTCAGAATATATATTTCTAGGAATAACATATATATTTGTGTGATATATATTTTTGGATAGAATATATATATTTCGTAGTAACGTATATATTTGTTTGTATCATAAATATTATGTATTCAGTATATATATTTCACACGCAACGTATATATTTATCTTACAACATAAAGTCACTTATGTCGCCACATAGATGACACGACTTACAATGTTACACTACTTTATTGTATACTTTCATATTGTCCCGTTTAGTTTGCATTGAGCTAAGCGTGCAATATTCTACGATATTGCACGCATTGATATTGCACGGGAACTTTTGCTCGTGCTTGCTTAGAGCCGCGAAATAGAAATAAGGAACTACTTTCAAATAAAAATAACGGAATCTTTCCTATAGTGTCAACAAAAAAATACGATTTTTTTTTTAACCTTTTATGGCAAAAATTGATAAAATAATTCAAATGGTCACTCACCCATTGTTTTTAACGTTATCGAATGGTTAACAAACTTCAGAAAATCGCTTAATGTTTTTAATGACGTCATCCGACGTCGACGTCGTTTTCGCGCAAAATAATCATCCACGCAAAATGAAACTGAATTGCAAGATAGGAATTCCATCAAAAACTATAAAAATAACACAAATACAATGAAAAGTAATAGTCATACAATTAACATTGATCAAAAACAATATGAAAGTATACAATAAAAAGGTTATTGAATTTGTATGGCTAAATATTACTTGGAACTCGATGTTTTGGCGCAGGACGACTCGCAAGCTCGTCGTCCTTTGCCAAAACAACTCGTTCCAAGTAATATTTAGCCATACAAATGCAATAACCTATAGAATTGAATGTTTTGTATATTAGTAATATATATAGCCTGTTTCCAGCCCGATGATTAAACAAATCCGGTGGTTAATATTTAGAGGATATGTGTTGGTTTGGAGTGAATATAGGATTTATTTCATCGAGAAGTGAGAAAAATTATATTTTCACGAGTGCTTTAGAACGAGTGATAATATTTGCTCACTTCGAGGTGAAAATAAATCCTATATTCACTCCTTACCAACAAATATTCTATTTATTATATACTCACAACCTTGAAACTTACACATAAAAAAAATAATGCGCCAAAACAATGACGTCAATAACGTCAACAACGTCAACAGCGGCATTACCATTTTCGATATTTCACAATTTTCGGGTTCGGCGCAAAACTATTATAACTACATATGAATAAAGAAGGAGATAGAATAGTTTTTGCGCTGAGCCCTCGACATGTGAAATATTAACAATGAAAAACAAAGTTTTATAATAATCATAAATTCCAAAATTTCAGTGTAAGGTATAATATTTATACATATTGATAACTACTCGCAGTCAGTATTTATATCGACATAATGCGAGAATACACATGTTACACAAACTGAATTGAATATCCTCTTCAAAGAGAACGACACATTTAGTAGAATCGATCTCTGAAATAAATCTATTAAACAAAAAAAATATACGTAACATTCAATATTCAAGTAATACCAATACACCGGTAATACCAATACACCAGTAATACCAATACACCGGTAATACCAATACACCGGTAATACCAATACACCAGTAATACCAATACACCGGTAATACCAATACACATATTAGGAACAACATATTTCCCATTAAACGATGGAGACACTGTCAATTGGACTAACCATTGTTTTGAGGTAGGTAACTGTGATGAAAACCCACATTACAGAGCAATCGCACAAGTTAAGATAAAAATTATCGCATTAATATAACATACTTGTCTTTTTTTGAATACTGAATATTTGAATTTATTTCTTAACCTTATGTTCTGTCTAAATCATCTACATAAGAGAGGTAACATACCGTGCACAATCATAGAAACAAACAGTACGCAGCTAAACGTATGCAGAACATCCATCTTTGTTAAATCAAAATAGTGTATGCAAACTGACTGTGCCAAATGACAATCGTGTACATTTCCTTATCTGATTGATGTAAGGGTCGACTCGAGATAAGGAATTAATAATTAAGTATATGTATGGATACATATGTGTGTGTGTGTGTGTGTGTGTGTGTGTGTGTGTGCGTGTGTGGTGTGATGGGGGAGTGTGTGTGTGTGGTGGTGTGATGGGAGAGTGTGTGTGTGTGGTGGTGTGATTTGGGAGTGTGTGTGTGTGGTGGTGTGATGGGTGTGTGTGTATGGTGTGATGGGGGAGTGTGTGTGTGTGGTGGTGTGATGGGTGTGTGTGTGTGGTGTGATGGAGGAGTGTGTGTGTGTGTGGTGGTGTGATGGGTGTGTGTGTGTGGTGTGATGGGGGAGTGTGGTGGTGTGATGGGGGAGTGTGTGTGTGTGGTGGTGTGATCGATGTGTGTGTATGGTGTGATGGGTGTGTGTGTATGGTGTGATGGGGAGTGTGTGTGTGGTGTGATGGGGGAGTGTGTGTGTGTGTGTGTGTGGTGGTGTGATGGGTGTGTGTGTGTGGTGTGATGGGGGAGTGTGTGTGTGTGTGTGGTGTGATGGGGAGTGTGTGTGTGTGTATGGTGTGATGGGGGTGGGGAGTAGTCAGATCACGACGGTGTCTACTTGTAGCAGTGAACTTAATGCTCAACTTTATAATGCCGCCACTGGAATATCACATTGTAGACATATATACTTAAAGGGAATGTAGCGACACAGCCAAACATCTTTAGTATTGAGAGTTCTGAAAAAATCGAATAAGGGTGAAAGAATTTTCAAAATCGGATGATAAACATAGAAGATATGATCATTTGAAGTTTCTGTTGAAACGGATATTGAAGCGGCCATTTTTGGAGCTATGACATCACGGTTCTAAATGACCATATACGGAATATTTATAAATATGAAAATTTACTGATTTATAGGGAAAAAATGACAGCAACTGTATGAAAAATGTGTAATACTTAATGGCAATAATGCTTTATATGACCAGTAAAAAAGTGCATTCATTTGCAGTGATTTTCTTCGTTTTAAATGATATTTATCAATATGCCATATATGGTAATATTGAACTATGATGTCATAGTTCTAAAAATGGCGGCTCCCATAGTCATATTAGAACAATCTTTAAATGGTCATATCTTTTTTATTGATCATCCGATTTTGATAATTCTTTCACCTTTTTCCAATTTATTCAGAACTCTCAATAATGTCGCTACATTCACTTTAATACCCCACCAGTCACATTATACTGAAACAGGGCCGACCAGTCTTAACACTACCTTGTATATGCTGACCACCAAGCGAGATAGCTACTATACCATTTGCTGTGACATAATCCCAGGCCTGCCAAATCTCCGGATAAAATCCGTATTTAAGTCTGCAATCTCCGGCTTTTCCATCAAAACAGTATGTTCATGCAATTTTAGCAGCTATACTTTCACAGTTTATCAGCTATTTCCCGAATTGGTCCTGGTACGCTTCCTAGTACCTAGGAATATATGCATGTGTCGAATCAGTGGGGTCACCTAAGGACATAATTAGTTCCTTCAGTGGCATAACGACATGCACAAGAGCAGCAATATAGCGAGTGTAAGGAACAAGAAACTCCTTGTGTGTCGTACCACTACAACAGCTGCTGCTGTGTACGATGATTATAATGTGTATAAGAGTTGACTTTGTATTTGCATTTAACAGTAACACGCATCTGTATAGAAAAGTAAGTCGCTTTCACAAAAAAAAACAGTTGTGGTGGAAATTAACCATTAAGGCTTACTAATCGAAATACTATGCTAATCTATTATATTCTATAACTATCAAACAATACGTCAACCTGTATTAATTGCATAAATAATTTAAATTTGCGCTATAAAAAAATGAAGTGCAGAAATCAAGTCGCGAGCTCAAAATTGCCATTTAAAAATGTTTTTCACGTGCTTTAAATTTTGAATTTTAAAAATCTCAGGATTTTATGTTAACACGTTTTGGCAGGCCTGTGATCCGGGATTGAACCAGGACCTCCCGCATGCCCCTAACACTACGCCAACGCTCATATTCCCTACCTGGCAAGTGTAATTTCCCCTCGCCTGACGTCTCGGATGAATGCAGTTTTCAGGAATGTGAGCCCATGTCCCCTTTTAAGAATCCAAATAACTAATCCCCACCTCCACCTCACTCCCCAAAAATAACGAAGAACAAATTCAAATTTCGAATGTTTACCCGCACTCCAACCTACACCTTACTCCGTTCCTTATATTTATATATTTGAAGGCAGCTTCAAAATTAACACTTGCGGACTAAATATACAAGTGGAAGTAAACTATAATGTTCCCATCAATGCCATTCTTAACTTCTTTGAAAACATTGATATGGTTTGTGTAAAAATGCATGCCGAGTTTCGTGTTCGGCATGCGGAAGTGTTTCCCTTTCATTAATGTGTATTTATTCGGTTAACATTTCAGCAAACTGATTCTAAGATGAGTACTGGTCAAGTGTGCATTATAACTTTTTTCTACTCACCCGTGATCTATGTTTTCTTTACCAACTGTGTTGGCTTGATCATACCGTACCCTTTATAGCAATAGATGACAAGCGGTTGTATACGTTATTACTAACAGCTTTTACAAATCACATTAATGGCGCAGATGACGTCCTTAACTTGGCATGATATTGATGTAAGAGGATCTTTTTTTATTTGAATAGTGTTTTATGTCATTTTTAGTTTTGCCATATAAATTATGAACGTCGATATTTTTTTTATTATTTTTTTATTTTTTTTTGTGTTACCGCCCCATTTCTTTCTGGGCAGAACCAGTACTGTATATCTTCCGCCATCCTGGGTAGAACCAGTAATGTATATCTCCCGCCATCCTGGGTAGAACCAGTACTGTATATCTCCCGCCATTCTGGGTAGAACCAGTACTGTATATTTGGTTAAAACATATTTTATTGCATTTTTTAACAAAGTATGCAAATGGGTCGGGCCACAAGTTCTTACAACATTAGTTACGGCCCTTCCCAATACAATTGAAATTACAAAGAACAATTTAAATGTTATGGCTATAGTAAACATATTAAGTAACAATGAATACAGAAACTAAATAAATTAAAGTTTACAAATGTAGACGTAAACAGTTGTCACAATAGTTGGGTGAAAGAAAAGAAAAAGAAAAAAGAAAAGAAGGAGGAGAAGACGACAGAATATGTTTAATTATAGTACATAGGGTCAGTCCGAACACACTGCTGAGTTGTTTTAATACACTAGTTAAAACGCCTGGTGTCTTTTATATATGTTTGCACAGCTAGAAAAACAATTTCATTTTCTTTATCACTAAAATCTGTATTGCCAATACACAATTTGTCAACGTTCAACGGATGGAACAGTCTGGTTGATATAAACAGATCACGCCTCTGTTCAGTAAATCGACAACATTTAAAAAGAAAATGTTCAGCATCTTCTTTGTCTTGTCCACAGTCGCATGTTGGTGATAATCGTAAATGGTTCAAATACAAATCACCATTAAGGTTGCTGCATAAGTTTCGAATGCGAGCATGAATTACAGAAAGTGATCGTGAGCCGCATAAATAAAACGACGGGACAGTGGGACGCTTAAACATTGTGTTGATGAGACAACATTTAAATGCCTTTAAAGACACTAATTCACGAACACGTGTAGGTAGATTATTCCAAAGACTTAATGACGAAGGGATAAATGATTTGGAAAATAACTCATTTCTCCTTATCAGTGTTACGTAGTCATCGGAGTTCCTCAAGTTGTAATTAATAATATCTCTAACAAACGGAGGAAACAAGTTAATTACACTCTCAGGCAACATTTTATTTTTAGCTTTAAATACAGTTATAAGTTTCTGAAATGTTCGTCTGTCTGCTAGCGAAAGCCATCCAATTTCGACGATTAATTTGTTAATAGATACGGATCGAGTCAAACCGGTAACAATACGCGCAGCTTCATATTGCAGTTGTTCTAAAGAGTTTCTCTCACCGACAGTACAACCGTCCCACACTGTGGAAGCATACTCTAAAATTGGTCGCATATATGATATTTATACTTGATTCATAGTTTTTCGACCTACTTTGTATTTTAAAATTCTCATTAGGCCTAAAACTTTGGATGCTGAGGTTAGAATGTTTTTAATATGTTCATGCCATTTACCATTATTACTTATAGTCAGGCCTAGATGTTTGTGATGTTCTACAAATGTAAGTTGTACGTCATTAAAAAATAAATTTGGTTGTCAGATGTTATTTGTTGACGTTATAAATAAAACTTCAGTTTTTTGGGTTAAACTTATTGATGCCTTTAATAATACTTCTCGGTATCTTGATGACATACTCAATATTGATAATCCGTTCTTTGCTCATATGGTTATTAAAATTTATCCACCAGAGCTCACGTTGAATAAAGCCAACAGTTCGGATACTGTAGCAGCATTTCTCGATCTTCATCTCTCGATTTCAAATGATTGTATTCATACTAAAATCTATGATAAGAGAGATGATTTCATTTTTAACATCGTTAACTATCCACACCTGAATGGAGATGTACCTCGTGCTACCTCATATGGGATGTATGATGTTATAGACTTCAATGATCGTAATCAAGTTATTACAAGTAAACTTCTTCAGCAGGGTTTTTGTTATCACAAACTACGTAGATCTTTCTCTAAATTCTTTCGCCGCAACGAGGGCCTGCTGGAAAAGTACAACACCAACCTTAAAACACTTCTGCGACTAGGCATATCACAACCCTCATTTTCTGGAGATGTGGTCTATAAACTTCGAAAGTAAAAGGGGTCTGACGGGTTTTCTGACCGCTTTACAAATTTAATCAGGAAGTTCGTTAGAAAAGGATATAACACCTTGGTTTTACAGCGCACTACATGTTTAGTGATTGACCCCTCTACAGTCATTCATTACGCTTCACTTTTCACTTGTGCGATGACTGGACTACCTCTTGGGACTCTATGATTGTACCTACTGAAACCCCAACTGAGGGAGGTGGATGTATGAGCTTTCGTCCCTCGGGTTTTCTGGTCGTACCCTAGATTTGTCTTCTCTTTAGCTGCAACTACTATGGTTGTTCAGTACGATTCTGGATACATCCTGAGATGTTTATTATTTTGTATGTATATTTTTAGTTGGTTTCTCTGGATGTGGACTTTATTGTTAGAGATTTCCTTTTGATGGGATTTAGTTTTGTTTACACTGTCTTGTCTATTTGGGCACTGAAGACAGGATAATAGCGAGGATTGTGCGCATATAAAACCTATTCAAGCTAACCAGTAGGTCTTATTGCCTACTGACCGTTCCAAGTCGGTAACCCTGTCTTCACCACCCTTTCTGTTGTTTTTTGTCTCTTTCATTGTAGTTTCAAGTCCTTGTTTGCAGTACAGTGCGGACCTACGATGCCATTGCGTTCGGACGCTGTGGTTTCTATAGGACCCTATATATCATTTAGCCCATTCAGACATAATTTGCAAGTCATGATTTAATATACCTTCCATATCTTCTGTGTAAGTTTAAACTTATTTATTTTACATCGATTGTAACGAAAGCTCTATGAACTTATTTGAATCACTCTCGATGTCTTCCTGGGTAGAACCAGTACTAAGCAATGCAGATAAAGTGTCTTGCTCAGGGACACAACGCATATGGCAATGACGGGAATCGAACCCACGACTTTTGGATCATGGGTCCAACGCTCTACCACTAGACCACAGCGCTCTAACGCTGTGTTAGAAGTTGCGATTGAAAGCGAGCTATCATCGGCAAATAATCTAGTAATGCTTAACATATGTTCAACGATATCGTTTATGTAAATTAAAAAGAACAATGGTCCGAGTACTGAACCTTGCGGAACGCCAGCTGTTATTATTTTTAAATCTGATTTGGCATTTCACTCTCTGTTTTCTATTGGAGAGGTAATCTGAAATCCATGATAAAAGTTTGCCATCGATACCATTTTGTTTCAATTTAAATAGTAATGCTTTCAGCCAAACGCGATCAAATGCCTTAGATATATCAGCAAAGACAATACACATAATTTGTTTTGCATCAAGTGTTTGGCATATTTGATGGTAAATATCTAATAGTTGGTAAACTGTGGAATGACCCGGTCGGAAATCGAATTGGTTAGCAAAAAGCAAATTGTTAAAGACTAAAAAGTTAAAAACATTGTTTAAAAATAATTCTGTCCAAAATCTTTGCAACGCAACTAAGTAACGAAATCGGTCTATAGTTATTTGGGAAATTAAAAATTCCCGCTATAAATAATGGCATAACAATAGCACTTTTCCATAAGTCGGGATAAATGCTTTCATTAATGGAGCGATTAAAAAGTGTACAGAGTGGTTTTAAAATGGTATTAACTGTTTCTTTCAACATCCTATGACTTATTTCATCCTCTCCACTAGCTTTGTGCATCACTAAAATCTTAATTATATCTACAATTTCAGATTCCTGTATTACTATATCATCTATTCTAGAATTAGTTCTGTGAAAAAACTGTGGCAATCTCGCATCTGAGTCATCAACAGTCGATATTGAAGCAAAGTAATCATTTAAGCAGTCAGCTTTTTCTTTATCAGAAAATGAGTAAATCACTTCACCAGTATCTAATGTTGTAAAAAGTGGTGGAATAACTTCAGAATTTTTGTTTGACTTTATAAAATGTTTTAAGATTTTCCAGTATTTACGTTGATCTGTGACATTTGCATCGCATATTATATCTTCCAAATTGCTAAAGAAATGTTCCTTTGCATGCTTTTTTAAATTATTTACTTTGTTTCTTAATGATTTGTAAAGTGTCCAATTCTCGGGTGTATTGGTACTATTAGCTTTTTGTTTTTGGCGGTCGCGTTTTCGCGTGACACGTCTTAGTTCGGAATCGTACCATGGTTTATCATTAGGTCTAATCGTAACAAGTTTTGACGGAATACATAACTTAACTAAATCTATAAACGTGCTTGTAAAACGTTTGCACGCTACGTCAACAGAATCTTCGTTTAAAAAAACCCAGTCATGAGTTAACAAGAGCGCATTAAGTTTATCAAAATCAGCCCTTTTGTATAGCCAAACACGTCTTTTATACGAACATTTGGTATTATTTGGTGTTAATGGAATGACAACGTAAGTACCAAAATGGTCGCTTACATCGGAAGGAATTTTTATTACACCAGAATCAATAAAATCGAATGAATTTGGTACAACAAGATAGGATCTAACAGGGTTGCTGACCGGTCAGTTACTCGTGTAGGTTCATTTGTTATATTAATGAGGTTATTAATAAGCATTATATCTTTGAGACAATGACTACTAGGGTTTAATTGATCTTCATGTATATCTCCAACCATAACAATAGCATTACACACATCCAGAGCTTTTTCGATGCATATATTTAGGTCTGTCCAGAAAGCACTGGACGCAGTAGGTTGTCTGTAAATAGTACATAGGATAAACGATTTGTCCCTATCTTTTATTTCTATCCATACTGTATCTTGTAACGTATTTTCTAGTTCTAAAATTTGACGTGAAAATATATTTTCAGAAACGTACAAGAGTAGCCCGCTAGAATGTGCTGACTTATCATTCCTATATATAGTAGAAAACCCGTCAATATGTAACGAGTCGGTTAAAACGTTAGCAGACAAGTGCGTTTCCGTGAAACATAGTATGTCAAAATCAGAGAAATTGTCTTTTACGTATTCCATTTTGTTGCGAATACTTCTAATATTTATATGAAATATTGAAAGACTAGGCATATCTGTAACTAGAAGTGGCCCTGGGTTTTTCTCAACATCATTCGACATAATAACGAGCATGGTCATTATAAACGCAAATTCTATATTAAGGATACTATCCATGGCAAATGCAATAACATTTGCTTTACAACTTGACAAATACGCAAATAATAGCATCATATATTGTAAAATAGAACGAAAAGGCTTAAAGTAAAAAAACACTTTTTGTAAAGAACCATGCGTTTTGTTGTAATAAGAGCCAATTGCTATTCGCCTGCTACTTTAATCATTACCCATATGGTTTCAAATTTAATACTAACACAGTGCCGGCGAAAAACTTTATATCTCCCGCCATCCGTGAGAATCGACACTTGACATGTCAAGCTCCCAGCGGGATTCCAACCTGAAGAAAGATGCCGGAAAACATATGTACTCGCACAGATCCCTAGAGCACGGAAAGAAGCCGGAAAACATCCGGTATTAAATGGTAATCCATATAAACAATATACTACATCAAAGGAATCATAATAAAGTGTACACTACACTACACCAAACTTCCCATAATAATGTATATATTACACCAGAGGACCCGTTGTATGGCATATATTAAAACAAAAGGTCCACAATAAGCAAGTTTTGTATATACCTCATCGTCAGCAGGTTTAGAAACGGTGTACATATGTTGTAAAATTGGGCTGTTATTGGCGGGATGGCTACTTTAAATATTTCGAAGACAGTTTTCGTATTAAACACGGTCAACGCCATGGCACTGTCCTAAAGGGCGACACAGTGATACATTGTAACGACGACAATCACCAATCTCGTCAACTCGCCTTGTCATTTGCGAATAGAGTTGAAGACTAATATACATAAGAAACATAATCATTAAAAACGAGTATTAGCTCTGCTTGTTGGAATGGTGTCCGTTAACGTTTTCTTTGTGAACACGATATGGCATTCATTTTTATTTCGACCTTTAGGGTCAGGGTCTTTATATCAGTGAAAGCTCATACACTTTTGAACACAAGCTACAGACCCAGTTGCGTTCAAGTACCCCAAATAAATGCAGAATGAGTGCAGAACGAACGCTGAACGAACGGAAAATGAACGCGGAATGAACGCAGAACGAACGCAGAACGAACGCTGAACGAACGGAAAATGAACGTAGAATAAACTCAGAATGAACGCAGAACGAACGCAGAATGAACGTTGCATGATCTGTATTTTAAAAACGCATTTCGTTCGTTGCGTTCGTTTCGATCTTTTTCCGCGTTTGACTGAGTGATTTAAAAAATGAACGATGAATGCATTTTTTAAAACGCTAAACGCTGAAAACGAACGAAACGAACGCAACGAATGCAAATGCATTTCGCTATCTCGGATAACTTCCGGTATTATCCTTTTGAGTTGATAAATAATGTCTCGATTTAAACGAAGTGCGTTTTTCAGTATTTTAATATAAGGAATTACACTGTGCAAATGGTGTTTTTTAAGCACTACTACTCATTTATTTTCATTTTACTGATTCAAAATGGGAAATATTATATTCTTTGTGTAGCATAAACTTTATATTAATTCAATATAAAACTAAAATAATGTTGATAAAAACACCGGAATAGTTGTACATAGTGTCATGTATGTTACATTTTTGATGAAACTAACATACACCCGGACGAAAACAGAATAATCATCAATGTGCACCACCAAATAATGTCAACAAAAGGACCCATTTTGAAATTATCTTTATACTTATGAGCAATGCATTTCATTTGCAAAATAAAAGCACATTTTGCAGATAGCAAGGTTTGTAAATTTGTTAACTCAATAGTTATCATAATTAAAATAACAGTAAGTTATACTTAATGAATTCTAAGTTCACTTTTACACACATTCTGTACAAAACTCAGATGTATACATTAATATATACATATGTTTGCACTTTATTTCATTTTCCTGCCCTGAATCGTTCCATAGTTTTGTTTTGCAGTTATCGTTATCAATTGAAATGAGTTTGTCTTTAAAACGTTTTGTTATGCTTTTGGTTTAAATGTTTTCATTATTCAAAATGTCAGTCATACTAATACTCATACGGAAAGCTTTAAATCTGCTTCCCCAAAATGTATCTTATTACTTGACCAATTACATACTTTTTAATCATTCTATTGTCGGGTGTTTTCTAGGTCTTAAAGTAAAATCTAACCGCTTCAAGTTTTATTTTACCGAACATGCAATGTTCGTTGCATTTTTTTACTAAGAACCAAGATATATATGCATTCTTTATTTTCTTCAGTATTTATTTTATTACGGTCACTGACACCCCGAATAACACGGGCTCAACTAAAGATTCATACATCTTACAAAATAAGCGGCCCAAGAGGGCCTGTATCGCTCTCTTCTGTATGCAGTCATTGGTTGGGGGTGTCCCTTTTATACAGGAGTTGTCCCTAAATGATCATATCAAATTAAAATCAAAAGCTTTCACGTTTGGACAATATATGCTATTTCTTGTGTTTTTTCACCGTGGGAGGCCCAATGGATGGAGCAAAAATACAAAGTCTTAGTCTACGCATCCGTAACTAAGAAACATTCCATACATGAAGTTGATATATCATATGATATAGAAGAAGTAAGCTTCGCAAGACAGAAACTCCGTAGTAGTTAATTACTGCAAGTTCCCCAATATGTACCCCCCTTATATGCAGGAGGTCGAAATATGTTTTATATATGTTGTGCATCGAGTCTATAAATGACCACAACAAATTGGAATCATAGCCATACATATGTAGACAAGATTAGGAGGACCAGTGGGTGAAGCCAAAATCCGCCGAGACAATATTGCGCATCTACACATCCTAACTAAGAAAAACAACATGCATGAACTTGAAATCTTAAAGGGACACACGGCAATCTTGATTTTTTTAAAACTCACGGCGTCCCGCTTCTTTTTCTGGATAACTTACATTTGTTCAATCATTAATATTAATTATAAGAATAGTAATAAGCAAATTGTATGTGCATTTTATTCAATTTTGATATTATTGCACCAATAATATACTAAAACCTAAAGTAAAATATGACGAAAAAGTGAATACTTAAATTTTTATTTATTTAAATGTAACCAGGTTAAAAGTAAACATGATCCTGGATATAAAAGTCAAGACACCCATTTCAAACACTTCACGATTGCCGTGTGTCCCTTTGAAGGGTGTAGACGCAGTTATTGGCATAAGGCCGAAACCCTGTTATAGTATATTACTGCAAGCTCCCAAAATTGTCCCCGTGGAGGGGCCACTTTACACAGGGGAATAAAACCCATTTCATATATGTTGTGACTCGAGTCCTTGAATGACCACACTAAAATAGTAGTTCTAGAGCAGTTTCTGAAAAGAGGCCTAGAAAATGCACTAGGTAGCACTAAAAGGTTATTCAACATGGCGTCCAAGATGGCCGCCAAAATGTGCTTTACAGTCAAAATAATTGTTTTGTTGCATAAAATCAGTACCAGTAAAGGTATTATTATATACATTTACTGGTATGTGTATCTTAGATAAACAATTTATCTCACACAAAATTTAGTAATGTATGGCAAAGTTCAAGGTCACCTCAAAGGTCAAATTTGAGCTTTTTTGGAGTCTCCGTTTCTTCTTAGTTTGTTTTAGAACATACAAACAGAGAACTGTCAAAGGTTTGATACTTGATCATGTTAGAGTAACATACGAGGAACATTTCTAACCCTATTACAATCCGGAATTCTGGTAGCACTACATAGTTATTCAAGATGGCGTCCAAGATGGGATATAGTCATAATAATTTCTTTGTTGCATAACATATGTTCCTATAAAGATATTGTTATATAAATTTACAGGTTTGTGTATCTTATATATACAGTTGTTCTCACCGAAATTTTGATCACAGTCAAGTGTCAAAAGTCAAATTTTAGCTTTTTTAGTTTCTTTATTTTTCTATTGATATATTTTAAACATGCAAACAGAGAACTGTAGAAGGTTTGACAGTTGATCATGTTAGACTAACATCCCAAAAACATATCTAGCCCTCTTGCAGTCATGCATTGAAAGTTATCAAAGATGGCGTCCAAAATGGCCACCAAAATGTAATGTACAGTCATTATACTTGCTTTGTTGCATAAAATTTGCACCAATAAAGATATCATTTTAAAATTGTATAAGTATGTGTATCTTAGATAACTCATCCAATGCAACATGTAATAATATATGGCAAAGTTCACGGTCACAGTCAATGGTCAAATGTCAAATCTGTGCCTTTGTCAAACTTAAATAGGAAGTGTAAGCCATACTCAGGTACGACCTTAAACTCATATCAAAGTTGTAAACAAAATCTTACATGTTTGAAATATATCTTAAATCTCATTCAAAATCCGCTATTTCTATTACATTGCTGTTTTTTGGTGTTTTTTACGTTCAGCTGGATGTAGAAATAACAGTTACAAACATATCATACATATCTTCAAGTCTAAAAGTGAAATAAGTGTTACTTTAGAACAGAGACACCTAAATGTAATACTGTACATCAATAATAAAACATTTGTCTTCCATTACTGCTGACCAAAATGACTGTACTTCTAGGTCTCTGAATGCAACATTTCTGTTCAACTTTTATATCTAGGTGTACTGTTAAATATCTGAATTTGATTCCACTTCTGAGACATCGTCATCAAAAACGGATCTTTAATATTTTCGCATTTACATTTGACCTGCCATGCAAACGAAAACTTTTGTGAAGACTTTATCGGTTGTCTGGCATTGGCAAAAGGTCGGTTCCTCTACATGCTGATTCATGACATCAGTTAATTAACTTGTGAGCAGACTCTTTGGACATCTAAAGCGGTTTCAATCTATCTTAAGCTATGTTAATCATTTCCAGACTAGTGACTGATATAATAATAAATACTGATACAGGTGTTCCTTTGGGAGCAACAAACACAATTGAGAGAATAAAGCAGCAGACTCGGTTTTATTGAGTCTGTTCATGAGAAGTAATGAAAGAAGCAACACCTCCCCCGCCCCATAGCATCGGCTTAAGCGGTATTCTTCTTCAAAGCCACCTATATTGGGCTCGTTGGTCCCAAAGGACCAGTAAAAATAACACTACTGATTCGTAGCACGGGGAGACTTTTTACAGCCGCCACACTGCACTAAATGAACGCTAGTGTGAATTTAATAAATACTGATAAACGTGATCCTTTGGGAGCAACAAACACAATTAAGCATTATTGAGTCGGTTTATGAGAAGTAATGAAAGAAGCAACACCTCTCAAGCCCCCTAGCACCAGCTTAAGCGGTATTCTACTTCAAAGCCACCTATATTGGGCTCGTTGGTCCCAAAGGAACAGTACAAATAACACTACTGATTCGTAGCACGGGGAGACTTTTTACAGCCGCCAAACTGCACTAAACGAACGCTAGTGTGAATTTAATAAATACTAATAAAGGTGATCCTTTGGGAGCAACAAACACAATTAAGAGAATAAAGCAGCAAGGCCTTTAGGTAGTATGTTTTCATTTGCGCTTGACAAATTATTTACGTGCTATCCCTGAATTTCGACATCGTGAAACTTTACTACGATGCAATATGTCTGGCTCAACGTCTTTACATAGTCATGTTATTAAGCTGGCCTGTTTGTCAGAATTGTTCATGTCTCACTGCTTTGAAAAAGGGGTGCTAACTCATTTAGAGTTCATATAGTGCTTCGAAATTTGGACAGTTATAACAAATAAACGCTGGAAAATATTTACCATGTCCCTTAAATAAGACAGTTGCGATATATCTGACATAGTTTTCAACAAATATGATAGAGCTGAGTAGATTAAAACGGGAATGTTCGTCAAATGCATCGGAATAAATAATTGCACGCCTATTCCTGAGTGGCACAAGTACATTAGTAACTATGCCAATAAAGCCAACATAACATCATTTCTATGTGCATGATGCATCTGGTATATTGCGACATGATGAATTTGTCCTTCTTGCTGGTGAATTCATGGATAGCATGAACACTGTATGCATTTGTCCAGCACAAATACAACCAAAGACGCACGATTTTGATGATGATCATGGCTCCCAGGATCATATTAGAGTAGTTATACATTCACCGATGTTGCTGCACTAATAGGTGAATACGCATTTAACTATCTAACTCTTGATGAACTATGATTCAGAACAGGAAAAAAGACAATCTGCAATATACACCAATACAAACGGTCCCTGAAAAACATATAATCGGCATAGGTAGTTCAGTGGATGTAGGCCATCAGCTCTAAACCTACAGACCTCATCTCCGCCTGAGTGTGCGCCTTGGTGGAGGCATTCATTTTATCATTCATCTCATCTCCCTCTGAGATTGCTGTCCCAATATAACCTCATACATATCTTGACGTAAAATCCCGTTTCAGTGCATGCACGTTCAGGAGTTCACGCAATAATAGGTTGTGATAGTATTATAGTGCACTATCTGGAAAAGCAAGAAATATATGCTCTAACTGTATGTCTGAAACAGTAATACTTCTTTTGTCGTGCCCTTAATGGTTTATTCCCTTGTTGTTCTAGCTTCTGCCAAGTCATTGAGTACCTTCTTTGTGGCTTTCTAGGCTATTGTTTTTTTGGTATTATACTTACACGAGCATATTTGTGTTTAACTTATATTGTCTATTGATGCTGCCTTGTTGGTTAGAGATTAGATCATGGCGGGGATTTCTTTATTTACACTGTCCTATTTTAATGCGTTTGATGTTTGTCTATGATCTTTCTTGTCGTGCCCTTAATGGTTTATTCTCGTGTTGCTCTGGCTTCTGCCAAGTCTCTGAGTACCTTCTTTGTGGCTTTCTAGGCTATTGATTTGTTTGTATTATATTTACACGAGCATATTTGTGTTTTACTTATATTGCCTATTGATGCTGCCTTGTTGGTTAGAGATTAGATCATGGTGGGGATTTCTTTATTTACAGTGTCCTGTTTTATTGGGATGACAGTAGGCTAAGTGTGAGGTTTGGTGCACCCTAGAACCGGTGTAAACCCCCAGTGGCCTTTGTCGCCACTGACCGTTCCAAGGCGTTAGCCCTATTGTCAACCCTTTTGAGTTTGTGATGTCGTTTGTAGTTTTTATTACTTTTGCCTTCTCGTTTGTCTGTTTGCGTGTTTGTTTTTGTGTTTTGTAGTTGACTGTCGTCCTTGAATGCTGCTTTCCCTGTCCGATATTTTTATCTTTCTTCAGTGCACTAGAAGATAAGGTATTTGCTCCTTATATTTTTCAAAATAATGTTAGGGATCCTGCAGACGAAATTAGATACTGGCAGTTTTGTCAAAGGAATCAATCTAAGTTAAACGCTATCACCTACATAAAACAGCCTTAAACATGATATCAAAAGGGCTTATTTAAGTCTCTATACTTTTAAGTCTCTAGTATGGAAACGTGCCTTGCAGACAGTACAAATCGTCATTGCCAAATGTCTCTTTAACTCAGCAATTCACTTCAACCTTTTCTTCGTATAACAGACCTGTGTTGTATTTGTCATCACATTGTAATTAAAGGTACATATAGCATTAAGAATCATGCTTATATCTTTATAGATTAAACAGTAGAAACGTGTCTATATTTGACCCCTGACTGTGTTTCCAAACTGAGACTAGGACATGACATGTAGTATGGAATACATGTTATGATGTATACAAATATTCCTCCAGCTCTATATAACAATTTGGCAGCTTCTTTACAACATTCACAGAGTTTTATATTGCAGTTGACTCTTCAATGTGAGCTTGCGTTTCAGCAAAGGAGTGCTACCTCAGTATATGACTATAACTGGGCTAGAAATATTCCTTGGATATTACTTTAACATAATAAACTGTCAAAACGTCTACAATCTCTGTTTGTGTGGTTTAACCCTCTCACCGCCAAATTTCAAATGTCGTTTGCTAGAATTTTAATTCAAACCTTCGGGTAATATTTTATATAAAGTGTTATTGAAAACATTCTTACTGAGTGGCGAATAGTGTGCATGTTGATCCGGCACTAAACTGGTCGTAAGATTACTGTTTTCGACTGTGGCAGCGAAAGTGTTAAAATAAACTTGCCACGAAAACTCAGATACCAAACAATATCAAATTTGACCTTTGACCCTTGACTGTGACCTTGGACTTTGTAATATATTACCAAATCTTGCATGAGATAAATTGTCTACCTAAGATACGCATACTTGTAAATGTATATAATAATATCTTTAATGGTACAACTGTTATGCAGCAAACAATTATCATGACTGTATCACACTTTGGCGGCCATCTTGGACTCCATCTTGAATACCCTTTTAATGCTACCACAATGCGTGACTACAACTGGCTAGATATATTCCTGGGATGTTTCTCTAACATGATCAAGTGTCAAAAGTTCTACATATCTCTGTTTGAATTTTTAAAATAAACCAAGTAGACACAAAGACACTAAAAGAGCTCAAATTTGACCTTTGCCCATTGACTGTGACCATGAACTTTGCCATTCATTGCTAAATTTTGCGTCAGATACATTTTTCTATCTAAGATATACATACCTATTATTGTATAGAAGTATATCTTTATTGGTGCGAATGATATTCAACAAAACAATTATTACAACTGTATATAACTTTTTGGCGACCATCTTGGACGCCATCTTGAATAACATTTTAGTGCTACCACAATTTATGACTACAACAAGGCTAACAATATTCCTGGGGTGTTACTCTATCATGATCAGGTGTCAAACATTCTACGGATAAGGTAGGCTACGTTGACATTTTTGCAACTGCTCTCGGACTATAGAATCAATTGCATTTACATTTGGACAAGATATGCAATTTGGGACCACAGCGGATGGAGCTAAAATATGAAAACGTATTGCGCATCTACACAGCCTAAAATAAGAAATACACCACACAAGAACTTGAAATCGCAAAGGGTATACAAGAAAATAACGTCACACGCCCAAAACTCGTAATAGTAAATTACTGCATTTTTCCTAAATTGTACCCCTTCAGAGCCAAAATCCGAGAACTTATTGCGCATCTACATATCCTAAATAATAAATACATCACACGTTAACTTGAGATGTCAATGGTTGGTCTGTAATAGTAAATTGCTGCAAGCACCCCAAATTGTACCCCTGTAGATGGCCCCTATATGCAGGAGGACAAAGCAAGGGTCATACCTCTGGTGTTACTGATCGGATCTAGTTGGTTGTCGAATTGTCCGAGCTTTCATTGATATTAACAATCTGTGCGAGTATGGTAAAGATCAATAATGAATGAAGCTTCTAGAGTGTTCATAATGCAGAATATGACATTATTCAAAGAATCAAGGGCCATAACTCCGGTGAAACTAACTGGCTGGTTTTCGAACTTGTCCAAACTTTCATTGATATAAAGACCCTGGAAATGTTTGGTAAAGTTCCGATTAAGAATGAAGGCACTAACGTGTTCACAAGGCAAAAGTTAACGGACGACGGACAACTCGCCATCCCATAAGCTCTGCTGGTTTGCCAACAGAGCTAAAAACACAAAATACTCCATGCCACCAGCGTGCAACAACTTCAGATACAAAGCATACAATGCTCTCCTGGCATAATTTGCAAGTTCGGATATGGCATATCTCACGTCTAAAAAAGTATGAAAGGAGAAATTTGGAAATCGTCGAACACGATAAATACCAAACATAATGCAGTCCCGATTTGATTCTTCTTGAATGGTAGTGAAAGGTGCTTGCTACCGTTCACGCCCTCTAGCCCCGGGTTGAGCAGAACTTAATATTTAACATTATGCCAATAGTACATAAATCTGAGCCATCCCGAAGATGGTATGCATATGACGGTGAAAATGGAACCTCCAATGCGGTATTTTCACACCAGAATGAATGCCAGCGGCGAATGGTCCCAGTTTCTAACAAAACGCGTTGCCCTAAACAAACCAAAAAATGGGCGAAATAAACACAATGGAATTTAGATCAGAGGTGATGAAGCCTGAGTATCACAGACAAAGAATAAATTAAAAAGCAGGTAACATACATGTATCCTAAGGGTGATCAAAAAATACAAGGTCATGATAACATGTAGTGTCACATCTGTAGTAATCGAACGTAATTTTTTCGAAACATATTACTATCTGAATATTTAAGTGACCACCCTCCGACATTGCCACAACCTAGGCGCACACTGTCCTAGTTACCATGGTTACCAGTGGAATAATAAATAAATATACAACGCTGTGAATATAGATTATAGACTCACATAAGGTAAACAATACAATGCACAGTCGATTCCTGGAGCTGGCAATTTTGGTCTTAATATAAATCAGAATGTTGCAGGTTACAAAAAATAGAGAATAGAAACACAAACAATAAATAAAAAATACATTATTACGGGTGAATAACACAATATAGACTTTAGGTAATAACGATCTACATATTAACCTTTATTGTATTGTCTTACAGTAAAGGGTGTAATAACACAATCAACAAGATTACACGGTTGAATTGTAGATTACGTTATCTTCAGAGCAGTACAATTATCCAACAATGTTCACTCCGCTGACATCCGCAAACCTGGAAAAAAAAACATAGGGTATAAAATAAACTATTATATCGATAATAAATACGTACTTCATTTATTTAAAATACGCTCAAAACATGACATATTCTTATTAAACGAAACTATGACGTATTCTACTGTGCAGTCATATCACCTTTTCTTTACCATCCCGTTTTCATACTGTGACAAGCCATCACGTTTTCATACTGTGACAAGCCATCACCTTTTCATACTGTGTCAAACCATGACCTTTTCATACTGTGCCAAACCGTGGCAGTTTCATACTGTGATAAGTCATCAGGTTTTTATACAGTGACAAGCCATCACGTGTTCATACTGTGACTAGCCATCACGTTTTCATACTGTGCCAAACCATGGCATTTTCATACTGTACCACACCATTGCATTTTCATACTGTGCCAAACAATCAAGTTTTCATACTGTAGCAAACCATGGTATTTTCATACTGTGCCAAACCATGGCAGTTTCATAATGTGACAAGCCATCACGTTTTCATACTGTGACAAGCCATAACGTTTTCATACTGTGACAAGCCATCGCGTTTTCATACTGTGCCAAACCATGGCATTTTCAGACTGTGTCAGGCCATCCCATTTTCATACAGTGACAAGCCATCACGTTTTCATACTGTGACTAGTCATCAAGTTTTCATACAGTGACAAGCCATTACGTTTCCATACTGTGACAAGCCATTACGTTTTCATACTGTGACTAGCCATCACGTTTTCATACTGTGACAAACCATGACGTTTTCATACTGTGACAAGCCATCACGTTTTCATACTGTACCAAACCATGGCATTTTCATACTGTAACAAGCCATCGCGTTTTCATACTGTGACAAGCCATCCCGTTTTCATACAGTGACAAGCCATCACGTTTGCATACTGTGCCAAACTATGACATTTTCATACTGTGCCAAACCATGACGTTTTCATACAGTGACACTCCATTACGTTTTCATACTATGACAAGCCATTACGTTTTCATACTGTGACTAGCCATCACGTTTTCATACTGTGACAAACCATGACGTTTTCATACTCTGACAAGCCATCACGTTTTCATACTGTACCAAACCATGGCATTTTCATACTGTGACAAGCCATCGCGTTTTCATACTGTGACAAGCCATCCCAATTGCATACAGTTACAAGCGCTCACGTTTGCATACTGTGCCAAACCATGACATTTTCATACTGTGCCAAACCATTACGTTTTCATACTGTGCCAAACCATGACGTTTTCATACTGTGCCAAACCATGATGTTTTCATTCACCATTACGTGTTCAAACTATACCAAACCATGACGTTCTCATACTGCGTCAAATAATCACGTTTTTATAAAGTCCCGAACCATATTGTTTTTTATAATGTATCAAATCCTAACGTGTTTACACCGAGATTATCAAAACATTATCAAAATATCTATGCGATTAGTTAATGGAGATGTGAGCTATGAACTTCGAACCAGTATTGTACTTAGCAACCAATTAGTTTCACACAAATACACAACCCCATCTTCTAGGGTATACCGAAAAACCTGAGTCAAGTAATCGCAAACTTGTTAAGGAGAAGAGTGTATCTTAGTCCCCGTACTCCTGTGCGATTACTGGACTCTAGGAGTGTACCGTCTGAATCCATGCAAATAGGGAGATAGGTGCATGAACTTTCGTTCCTCAGGTTTTTCAGTCATACCCTATAAGGGTTGTGTGTTTGCCTACATCTAATTAGCTACGCTCCCTCACTTTCGGTTTCTTAATGGTGAATCATAGCCTCTATCATATAATAATATCTAACTACGAACACAAACGCAACAAAAGTAGATAAAGATATCACCGCCAGGTTATAATCTCTAACAAACAAGGCAGCATTAATAGGCAATATAAGTAAAACACATATTAAATGATCAGTATATATAAACCATGACGTTGTGTCATGACGTCAATAATCGATCCGAGCAGTTCAATACTCTCTCTATGATGTGCTTCTTCCGCATACATACATTTTGGAATATGAAATGTTTGGTAGTGGAATGTTTGATCAAGGTGGAATGGGTGGGACAATATAGATGTTGATATATACCATTGTATACTAAGAGATCCATCTCAATTTCTTGTATTTATAAAAATAAAAAAGCAAGTCTCACCGCTTCTCACAAATTGGGTTATGTTTGTGAGTGCATGGTTCATCAAACCATTTCAATAGTGTCACATGAATGACAGCACAGTTAGCACCCGTCTTCTGGTCGGGTTGGGTTATATACCAATCAGTAAAAAGGGGCTCCGTATCGGTGTCATTCCATTTCCAAATTCCCTCAACAAGTTGATCCGACAGATTTATCCAGTTCCATACGTGGCCTACAGTGAAACATAAACAGACGCTGATATGGAGTGCAAAATAAGGGCCAGGTCCTCGATACTATTAAACGGGGTCGGGTAGAGTATGTGTTGCCATCCCCTCCCCCACCTCCGACGCCCACTCCCCCCAACCAATATTTCACTGACTTATGTCTTGACTAAAACATAATTATCACAGGGCATAACATTCGTCAAAAGTACATGATGTTATCGAATATTGAAAATGTTCAGTGTTAACCCCCTCCTCCCCTGTGCCCATTCCCCGATATATCAAACGCTTATAACGGACCAATGCATGTTGTAATAACCTACTCCTCCCCTGTGTCCATTCCCCCCGTATATATAACGTTCATAACAGACCAATGCATGTTGTAATAACCTCATCCTCCCCTTCGCCCATTTCCCCATATATCAAACGCTAATAACAGACCAATGCATGTTGTAATAACCTACACCTCCCCTGTGTCCATTCCCCCATAGATCAAACGCTCATAACAGACCAATGCATGTTGTAATAACCTCCTCCTCTCCTGTGTCCATTCCCCAATATATCAAACGCTCATAACAGACCAATGCATGTTGTAATAACATCATCCTCCCCTTCGCCAATTCCACATATATCAAACGCTCATAACAGACCAATGCATGTTGTAATAACCTACTCCTCCCCTGTGCCCATTCGCCTGTATATAAAAAGCTCATAACAGACCGATGCATCATGTTGTAATAACATCCTCCTCCCTTGTGCCCATTCCCCCATATATCAACGCTCATAACAGACCAATGCATGTAGTAATAACCTACTCCTCCCCTGTGCCCATACCCCCATATATAAAACGCTCATAACAGACAGATGCATGTTGTAATAACCTCCTCCTCCCCTGTGCCCATTCCCCCATATATCAAATGCTCATAACAGACCGATGCATGTTGTAATAACCTACTCCTCCCCTGTGCCCTTCCCCCATATATCAAACGTTCATAACAGACCTATGCATGTTGTAATAAACTACTCCTCCCCTGTGCCCATTCCCCTATAAATAAAACGCTGATAACAGACCGATGCATGTTGTAATAACCTCATCCTCCCCTGTGCCCATTCTCCCATATATCAAACGCTAATAACAGACAGATACATGTTGTAATAACCTCCTCCTCCCCTGTGTCCATTCCCCCATATATCAAACGCTAATAACAGACCGATGCAACTTGTAATAACCTACTCCTCCCCTGTGCCCATTCCCCCATATATCAAACGCTCATAACAGACAGATGCATGTTGTAATAACCTCCTCCTCCCCTGTGCCGGTTCCCCCATATATCAAACGCTCATAACAGACAGATGCATGTTGTAATAGACTACTCCTCCCCTGTGCACATTCCCCCATATATCAAACGCTAATAACAGACCAATGAATGTTGTAATAACCTCCTCCTCCCCTGTGCCCATTTCCCCATATATCAAACGCTCATAACAGACCAATGCTTGTTGTAATAACCTACTCCTCCCACGTGCCCATTCCCCCATATATAAAACGCTAATAACAGACCGATGCATGTCGTAATAACCTACTCCTCCCCTGTGCCCATTCCCCCACATATCAAACGCTAATAACAGACAGATGCATGTTGTAATAACCTCCTCCTCCCCTGTGCCCATTCCCCCATATATCAAACGCTCATAACAGACCGAGGCATGTTGTAATAACTTACTCCTCCCCTGTATCCATTGCCCCATATATCAAACGCTAATAACAGACCAATGAATGTGGTAATAACCTACTCCTCCCCTGTGCCCATTTCCCCATACATCAAACGCTCATAACAGACCTGATGCATGTTGTAATAACCTACTACTCCCCTGTGCGCATTCCCCCATATATCAAACGCTCATAACAGACCGATGCATGTTGTAATAACCTCCTCCTCCCCTGTGCCCATTCCCCCATATAACAAATGTTCATAACAGACCTAGGCATGTTGTAATAACCTCCTCCTCCACTGTGCCCATTCCCTCATATATCAAACGCTCATAACAGACCAATGCATGTTGTAATAACCTCCTCCTCACCTGTGCCCATTCCCCCATATATAAAACGCTCATAACAGATAGATGCATGTTGTAATAACCTCCTCCTCCCCTGTGCCCATTCCCCCATTTATCAAACGCTAATAACAGACCAATGAATGTTGTAATTACCTCCTTATCCCCTGTGCCCATTCCCCCATATATCAAACGCTCATAACAGACCGATGCATGTTGTAATAACCTACTCCTTCTCTGTGCCCATTCCCCCATATATCAAACGCTAATAACAGACAGATGCATGTTGTAATAACCTCCTCCTCCCCTGTGTCCATTCCCCCATATATCAAACGCTCATAACAGACCGAGGCATGTTGTAATAACCTACTCCTCCCCTGTGTCCATTCCCCCATATATCAAACGCTCATAACAGACAGATGCATGTTGTAATAGCCTACTCCTCCCCTGTGCCCATTCCCCAATATATCAAACGCTCATAACAGACCGATGCCTGTTGTAATAACCTACTCCTCCCATGTGCCCATTCCCCCATATATCAAACGCTCATAACAGACAGATGCAAGTTGTAATAACCTCCTCCTCTCCTGTGCCCATTCCCCCATATATCAAACGCTAATAACAGACCGTTGCAAGTTGTAATAACCTACTCCTCCCCTTTGCCCATTCCTCCATATATCAAACGCTAATAACAGACAGATGTATGTTGTAATAACCTCCTCCTCCCCTGTGACCATTCCCCCATATATCAAACGCTCATAACAGACAGATGCATGTTGTAATAACCTACTCCTCCCCTGTGCCCATTCCCCCATATATCAAACGCTAATAACAGACCAATGAATGTTGTAATAACCTCCTTCTCCCCTGTGCCCTTTCCTCATATATCAAACACTAATAACAGACCGATGCATGTTGTAATAACCTACTCCTCCCCTGTGCCCATTCCCCCATATATCAAACGCTCATAACAGAGCGATGAATGTTGTAATAACCTACTCCTCCCCTGTGCCCATTCCCCCATATATCAAACGCCCATAACAGACCGATGAATGTTGTAATAACCTCTTCCTCCCCTGTGCCCATTCCCCCATATATCAAACGCTCATAACAGACCGATGCATGTTGTAATAACCTCCTCCTCCCCTGTGCCCTTTCCTCATATATCAAACGCTCATAACAGACCCATGAATGTTGTAATAACCTACTCCTCCCCTGTGCCCATTCCCCCATTTATCAAACGCTAATAACAGACAGATGCATGTTGTAATAACCTCCTCCTTCCCTGTGCCCATTCCCCCATATATCAAACGCTCATAACAGACCGATGCATGTTGTAATAACCTACTCCTCCCCTGTGCCCTTTCCTCATATATCAAAGGAAAATAACAGACCAATAAATGTTGTAATAACCTCCTCCTCCCCTGTGCCCATTCCCCCATATATCAAACGCTAATAACAGACAGATGCATGTTGTAATAACCTACTCCTCCCCTGTGCCCATTCCCCCATATATCAACGCTAATAACAGACCAATGAATGTTGTAATAACCTCCTCCTCCCCTGTGCCCATTCCCCCATATATCAAACGCTAATAACAGACAGATTCATGTTGTAATAACCTCCTCCTCCCCTCTGCCCATACCCCAATATATCAAACGCTCATAACAGACCGATGCATGTTGTACTAACCTCCTCCTCCCCTGTGCCCTTTCCTCATATATCAAACGCTAATAACATACCGATGAATGTTGTTATAACCTACTCCTCCCCTGTGCCAATTCCCCCATATATCAAACGCTAATAACAGACCAATGAATGTTGTAATAACCTACTCCTCCCCTGTGCCCATTCCCCCATATATCAAACGCTCATAACTATCAGATGCATGTTGTAATAACCTACTCCTCCCCTGTGCCCATTCCCCCATATATCAAACGCTCATAACTATCAGATGCATGTTGTAATAACCTACTCCTCCCCTGTGCCCATTCCCCCATTTATCATACGCTAATAACAGACAGATTCATGTTATAATAACCTCCTCCTCCCCTGTGCCCATACCCCAATATATCAAACGCTCATAACAGACCGATGCATGTTGTACTAACCTCCTCCTCCCCTGTGCCCTTTCCTCATATATCAAACGCTAATAACATACCGATGAATGTTGTTATAACCTACTCCTCCCCTGTGCCAATTCCCCCATATATCAAACGCTAATAACAGACCAATGAATGTTGTAATAACCTACTCCTCCCCTGTGCCCATTCCCCCATATATCAAACGCTCATAACTATCAGATGCATGTTGTAATAACCTACTCCTCCCCTGTGCCCATTCCCCCATATATCAAACGCTCATAACTATCAGATGCATGTTGTAATAACCTACTCCTCCCCTGTGCCCATTCCCCCATATATCAAACGCTAATAACAGACAGATGTATGTTGTAATAACCTTCTCCTCCCCTGTGTCCATTGCCCCATATATCAAACGCTCATAACAGAGCGATGCATGTTGCAATAACCTACTCCTCCCCTCTGCCCATTCCCCTATATATCAAACGCTAATAACAGACAGGTGCACGTTGTAATAACCTCCACCCCCCTGTGCCCTTTCCTCATATATCAAACGCTAATAACAGACCAATGAATGTTGCAATAACCTACTCCTCCCCTGTGCACATTTCCCCATATATCAAACGCTCATAACAAACCGATGCTTGTTGTAATAACCTCCTCATCCCCTGTACCCTTTCCTCATATATCAAACGCTAATAACAGACGAATGAATGTTGTAATAATCTACTCCTCCCCTGTGACCATTCCCCCATATATCAAACGCTAATAACAGACAGATGTATGTTGTAATAACCTCCTCCTCCCCTGTGCCCATTCTCCCATATATCAAATGCTCATAACAGACCGATGCATGTTGTAATAACCTACTCCTCCCCTGTGCCCTTTCCTCATATATCAAACGCTAATAACAGACCAATGAATGTTGTAATAACGTCCTCCTCCCCTGTGCCCATTCCCCCATATATCAAACGCTAATAACAGACAGATGCATGCTGTAATAACCTACTCCTCCCCTGTGCCCATTCCCCCATATATCAAACGCTAATAACAGACAGATGCATGTTGTAATAACCTCCTCCTCCCCTGTGCCAATTCCCCCATATATCAAACGCTAATAACAGACAGATGCGTGTTGTCATAACCTCCTCCTCCCCTGTGCCCATTCCCCCATATATCAAACGCTCATAACAGACCGAGGCATGTTGTAATAACCTCCTCCTCCCCTGCGCCCTTTCCTCATATATCAAACGATAATAACAGACCGATGAATGTTGTAATAACCTACACCTCCCCTGTGTCCATTCCCCCATATATCAAACGCTAATAACAGACAGATGCATGTTGTAATAACCTACTCCTCCCCTGTGCCAATTCCCCCATATATCAAACGCTAATAACAGACAGATGCATGTTGTAATAACCTCCTCCTCCCCTGTGCCAATTCCCCCATATATCAAACGCTAATAACAGACAGATGCGTGTTGTAATAACCTCCTCCTCCCCTGTGCCCATTCCCCCATATATCAAACGCTCATAACAGACCGAGGCATGTTGTAATAACCTCCTCCTCCCCTGCACCCTTTCCTCATATATCAAACGATAATAACAGACCGATGAATGTTGTAATAACCTACTCCTCCCCTGTGTCCATTCCCCCATATATCAAACCCTAATAACAGACAGATGCATGTTGTAATAACCTCCTCCTTCCCTGTGCCCATTCTCCCATATATCAAACGCTCATAACAGACAGATGCATGTTGTAATAACCTACTCCTCCCCTGTGCCCATTCCCCCATATATCAAACGCTCATAGCAGACAGATGCATGTTGTAATAACCTACTCCTCCCCTGTGCCCATTCACCCATATAGCAAACGCTAATAACAGACAGATGCATGTTGTAATAACTTCCTCCTCCCCTGTGCCCATTCGCCCATATATCAAACGCTCATAACAGACCGATGCATGTTGTAATAACTTCCTCCTCCCCTGTGCCCATTCACCCATATAGCAAACGCTAATAACAGACAGATGCATGTTGTAATAACTTCCTCCTTCCCTGTGCCCATTCCCCCATATATCAAACGCTCATAACAGACAGATGCATGTTGTAATAATTTCCTCCTCCCCTGTGCCCATTCCCCCATATATCAAACGCTAATAACAGACAGGTGCAAGTTGTAATAACCTACTCCTCTCCTGTGTCCATTGCCCCATATATCAAACTCTCATAACAGGGCGATGCATGTTGTAATAACTTCCTCCTTCCCTGTGCCCATTCCCCCATATATCAAACGCTCATAACAGACCGATGCATGTTGTAATAACCTCCTCCTCCCCTTTGCCCATTCCCCCATATATCAAACTCTCATAACAGGGCGATGCATGTTGTAATAACCTACTCCTCCCCTGTGTCCATTCCCCCATATATCAAACGCTTATAACAGACAGATGCATGTTGTAATAACCTCCTCCTCCCCTGTGCCCATTCCCCCATATATCAAATGCTCATAACAGACCGAGGCATGTTGTAATAACCTACTCCTCCCCTGTGCCCTTTCCTCATATATCAAACGCTAATAACAGACCAATAAATGTTGTAATAATGTCCTCCTCCCCTGTGCCCATTCCCCATATATCAAACGCTAATAACAGACAGATGCATGTTGTAATAACCTCCTCCTTCCCTGTGCCCATTCCCCCATATATCAAACGCTCATAACAGACCGATGCATGTTGTAATAACCTCCTCTTCCCCTGTGCCCATTCCCCCATATATCAAACGCTCATAACAGACCTATGAATGTTGTAATAACCTACTCCTCCCCTGTGGCCATTCCCCCATATATCAAATGCTCATACGAGACCGAGGGATGTTATAATAACCTCCTCCTTCGCTGTGCCCATTCCCCCATATGTCAAATGCTCATACGAGACCGAGGGATGTTATAATAACCTCCTCCTTCGCTGTGCCCATTCCTCCATATATCAAATGCTCATACGAGACCGAGGGATGTTATAATAACCTCCTCCTTCGCTGTGCCCATTCCCCCATATGTCAAACGCTCATACGAGACCGAGGGATGTTATAATAACCTCCTCCTTCGCTGTGCCCATTCCCCCATATGTCAAACGCTCATACGAGACGAGGCATCTTGTAATAACCTACTCCTCCCCCTGTGCCCATTCCCCCATATGTCAAACGCTCATACGAGACCTAGGCATCTTGTAATAACCTACTCCTCCCCCTGTGCCCATTCCCCCATATGTCAAACGCTCATACGAGACCGAGGCATCTTGTAATAACCTACTCCTCCCCCTGTGCCCATTCCCCCTGATGTCAAACGCTCATACGAGACCTAGGCATCTTGTAATAACCTACTCCTCCCCCTGTGCCCATTCCCCCATATGTCAAACGCTCATACGAGACCGAGGCATGTTGTAATAACCTACTCCTCCCCCCTGTGCCCATTCCCCCTGATGTCAAACGCTCATACGAGACCGAGGCATGTTGTAATAACCTCCTCCTCCCCCTGTGCCCATTCCCCCTGATGTCAAACGCTCATACGAGACCTAGGCATGTTCAAATAACCTTCTCCTCTCCACCCCCCCCCCCCCCCCCCCCCCCCCCCCCCCCCTGTGCCCATTCCCCCATATGCCAAACGGTCATACGAGACCGAGCATGTTGTAAATGTTAAAGGCGTTGAGCTCTGTTAGGTAACTTACCAACTTAAAATACAGTAATAGTTACACTAATATTGTCAATAAAAACATAACAACTGCCGTGGGAACATTTCTGTACTGACAATCAGGTATTAATGCTCTAAGTGTGCACTCTTTAGTCAAGTATATATCAAAGGAATTAAAACAAAAACTTATCTGAGAATCATTCTTTTTTAATATAATGATATTTTCGTATTGTCTCATATCCAATAAAAGGTGTCAACACATATAAGTACATTTAAAAACGAGTTCTGGTATTTTTAGTTTTACCTTAAAGCTACAGGCCCTGTATTTAAATCGCTCTTGTCTTTCTTTGTAACTTCATGTTCACCAGCTCATGGCGAAATCGGGTATATAAGCGATCAAATTTAATTTTAATTACTATATAAACATTTGAGGCAGTGCACATAATATTCTACACAGGTAACATTACGATTTACAAGGAGAAACACTGATTGCCTCTTGAGTGACTCGAACACACGACGTTCTAGTTTAAAGCCCAATGTGCTAACCACTAAGCTATGGCGAACTCTTGAGAATATTAAAAATTTAGTAACATATATTACGACGCAAAATAACTTAACATATTTGAACAACCCTAAAGATTGTATCAATATATACTCCACCATCTCACACATGTAAATAATTATTTATTATGAATTTTACTAATATTTCGTCTCAAAACATTTAGTCTCGATTTTTTATTCCGCGAATGATAAGTTTGTTCGGGTCTGTGTGCTATAGTTATTACGTAGTGACTATTTAGTGTTAGAAATGCTACTACATACCAACAAGAAACCGTGGTGTAGTGGTGGTAAAATCGTCATGTTACAAACAAAACTATATACAGGTGCCCTCTGGTTCAAGTCCGTTCCGGGAAAAAAAAGAATATGTTTGGAAGCCGTTTATTATCGATGTTACCTGTACGAAGGCTATAATAAAATGTAATATTTTACGCATCGATTTCGGGCTTATATATCGACTTTTTGGCTGTTCGTTGAATTGAAACTACTTCACACCTGACATTCATAATTCATGAGTTAAGTACCAGTTTAAGTATAGCATCTGTAGCTTTAATTAACGAACCATAATAATTATGATGTTTATTATTTCATTTAATATAGTTTGAATCAAATATAGTTCATAACAACTGCATGTATATTTAGTAACTCTTATAATAGAAATAGTCATTTAATGATTTGAAAATAACACTTAATGAATTTAGAAGGCCTCACACGTTCCGAAAATGCTAATGCTTACTGGCTACCCTCAGGTTTCGCAGAGCGCTTTGTATAAAACGTGTTTTCTTCGTGGGTTTCTATGTGTACCACAGTAGCACTATAGTTAGCACAGTATTTCTGAAATAAAACATAACTTTTCATTATGATAGTTCTCAAGACAGAGGATTGTAACTCAGCTCTGTAACCTGATACGTTAAATGTAATTAGTTAATTTCTGCGTTCGTAAACCATCAAACGCAAACCGATGATTGAACGCATTCGTATTACCGCTCCCTCGCGTATTAATATTTGCTAAATTTCCTATTTACAGAATCAAAGTAATACGAAATATGGTATTTCACTCTTAAGATTAATTTACCGTAGCAAAGATCTATCATTATAAATATTTCTCGATCTCTATGTTTCTGTCAGTTACACTATAATAGAATCACGTTGCCGTTTTGAAATATGTAATTTCCTAAAAGGCACTTCTGAATAAACCGATATTACATGTAAACATTGTTTATAAACACACATGCATTTGAGGGGAAACTATGATAATAATATTATAAATTGACCCTGAGATTATTTGCCTAAAAAACAAACTATCCGCAAACCAGGAGAAAATCATGAACTATATCATGAAGTGAATCGATACAATTTAAAATTTATTTTCAACAAAAAAAAATCAATTTTTTATTCATGCTAAACTATTATGCTCAAAGACACTAAACTCGTAATACCCAATGCATCGGATAGGCATGCAGTTCTTGCTGAAGAGGTAACAAGATCCGTGATAAACCGTCCAGCCATCAAGCATTCGGCGAAACCTAAAATACATTTATTTTCAGAACTAAAGTTACTTGTTAGGCAATGTGCCCGAACACGTGGCATACGTAATAAATATAACTCTTACGTGTTAAATCAAAGTCAACACTACAATAACAACAAAAAGATAAATTTCCATTAATTTTCGTTAACTTTTGACAAAACCTTTCTTAATCAAATTTTGATGTGATTTCTACTGTCCATATTACTGTTCCCCATAGGGTACAACCTTGTCAAGTATCCGAGAGTTACGGCTATGATTGTATTACAAGTTACCAAATAATAAATGTTGTTTACAACCGTAACCAGCCTATGTCATACCAGGTTGGAAAGACGATGATATCCTCACAATAAATATCATATTTCGATCTGTTTTTCATTTGTGTTTCATACTTCAATAAAGATCCATTTATACTCTTACATATATTTAAGTATTCTTTACTTTAACTAGAGGTTTGGATCTTTCAACAACATACGTAGGTAACATGTATGTCAGAAACTATATGTAACGTCTTAAAAAAGCGTTGCTATTAGGGAAGTTTGTATGTCCTAATCAATGAGCGTAAATGTTGTATATGTGACGTTCTAGAAGACGAAAACCATTTTATATTGGAATGTACTTTATATAAATTACTAAGAACACAAAACTTATCAATCGATACTATTGGCAAAGACCAAATATTACAAAATTTATAGACTGTTGAATCAGAAAAGCTTACTACTGTAAAGAATTTGGCTACTTATGTATTTGGTGGTTTTACCAATTCGAATGACATATATTACAATCAATAAATACTAGTACTCTCCCCAAGAGGTACTCTATCAACCAATATTACTGTATGTGACACGTGGATTTGAAGAATGTTTCTCTTTTAAACAATTGTTTATAGTAAAACTGATACTGTTAGAAATATCGTAATTAAAACTGATTTAGAATGTTAGTATATTGTACGAAATTTGAAATTTGATATTATGTAATGTTTGTTAATACTGCCATCGACCTCTGCAATTGAAAATTGTTTGTGTATTTGTATACTCATGGACCAAATGGTCTACTGTATTTGTTGAATAAACTTAATATAATATGTATATGTAGGCTAAACTACATTCAGGGAAAATAGCAATGTTATCCATATATGCTATGAAAACAGATTAATCGCATTCAGTTTGGAGTCGAAGGTCCTAGGTAATATCTCAACTACCGCATATAGAAATTATCATAAACCAGTATAATAGTAAATAATAAATACTCACTAGGTACAGCAGGTTTGGAAGTGAAAACACAATTCACACCTGTTTGTAAAGACAACCACAATAATAAAGCAAACCAAATGAAGTCAAATTAGTTTAGACAAATATGTTTTACTTTTATTTATAACAGGCTACAATGAATATGGGTCTTTAAACAGTGTACATGTTACTTAGTATACCCACGTTTTTGAAAAACAGGGTATATTAAAATCGACTCCGTTTGTCCGTCTGTCCGTCCATCAGTACATATCTCCTCCTAAACCGCTGAACGGACTTCAACCAAACTTAGGGTATGACTTCACCATAGGATGAGAGGGCTGGCGTGGCGCAGTCGGTAGCGCGGCGGATTTGTAACCGGCGGCCCCGGGTTCAATCCTCCGTGGTGCCACTGAGTTTCGTCGGTGTGTTCTTGGGCAAGACACTTTTCCTTAGCCTCGTCCGTCGGATGGGGACGTAAACCGGGCGGTCCCGTGTCTATCCTCCGAGCACGTTAAAGAACCACAGGAATCTATTCGCTAATAAGAGTAGGGCACGGTTCCCGGATCCCTATGTATTCTTCCCCTCTCTCTGGGGCGGCTCTAAATAACCTATACTGTGTTGATGAGCCGTTAAACAACATTCAATTCAATTCAATTCACCATAGGATGACGATGTGCAAGAGCAACATTATGTTTGGCTCCGCACCAGGGGACCTCAGTGGGATCAAACGGTCAAATACACTAAACATTCAATTACACTGTCATTTTTTTTCATATGTTTTGCAAATAACTTGGTATATGTATTCGTCTATGACAGTTAAACAACATATCAAACGATTTTATTATTTCGAACTCGAACGTCTGCCAGGAGGCCCAGGGTGTGTGGGACATATGTCTCAAATGAAACATTATGATGATGGGATTACACTGTATACATGTGTTTCCTCCTACGTCATCCGGTGGACACAAATACCCTCAACATTTTTTATTCATTTACAGTGTCATATGTATACAGAAAAGCAAAAATAATACTATTTCTGATCTAATTATCAAAGAACGATCAAAACAATTACATGTAAAATAGATACCGGATTAAAGCGAATTGACATGTGTGAAGAAAACTTGGATATTTGCGATGTCGCGCCTTCGATTTCATTCTAGGTTATATATAAATTCATGTACTGAACTTTTTTTTCATACTTTCATATTACATGTACATGTTCAACTTGTGCATATATGAATTTGTTTCTTTAATTCTTTATCCATAGTTTACATTTAGCATTCTTTAAAATACAATATACAATCAAACATAGAGGCCGTGTTTTGCTAAATTTTGTAATAAGAACAACCCTAAAGTTGTGTTAAAATACATAAAAACAAGTATATTTGTTGATTACATTCTCCCCACCACCCCCTAATCAAACACATAAATGTTTTTGTTGACATAGGTCATTTGTCGTATACGTGTCTTGCACCGACTTACATATTGGTGAAAACAGAAAGTGTTGTATGCCGCTTTCCAAAAAATTAAACCGGAAAATGGGGTCAACCCCTGTAGTGTAAAAGGCTGGTGACATTATTTCTCACTGATTGTGTCTTATGGTTTTTTCTCACTTATTGTGGCGTCTTCATAAGATACAATACGTGAGAAAAAAGTCACCAGGCGTATACACTACATGTCATGAAATTACTTACCATAGAATGCCAGCGCAGCCACCAGGACATTACCGAATGTAAACAAATTAGCCATGTTATACACGTGTTTGACAGCAATTAATGGTATAATTGTTGACAACAACGGTAAGTTCACGGTTCTTATCTTTATATATTTACCGTGGGAAATAGAACACTGCCTACGGACATTTATGCTGAGTGATGCAAAGGTTTATCTATAGTGCAGTACGAACATTGTTATGTATCAAATGATTGACAAAATATTTCCATTTGTAATGTATTTGCTACAAGCGATATGGGCCATTATCACTGTTGAAGATGTGATTTTTATTGAGCTAACAAAATAAAATGTTTGTGTGACTTCAATAACGTCTTATTCGTGTGACACAGATATAATTCTTACACAGACTGCTTATACAACTTTTACAATTTTCCGATAAAAAAAGAACAAACAATCAAATACGCTGATAAGTTTAATCTAAACTCATATATGCTTATGTACAGTGCAGTGATTAATTTCGACATATCTGTTGGCAGTTTTTGGAGTAGTCCGACACCTGGCAGAACTGGGTATCACAGTGGAGAAATAGTCCCTTCTGAGAGCTGCTGAAGGCGATCATGTGGAAAGAGAAGCGAGTGTCGTGGTAATTCTGTGATGTAATGTGAACCGACGGGTCAGCTTCACAACTGCAAAACAAATAAGATACAATCATCTTATGAAGACGTCTTAGAAATTAAAGTATTAACACGAAATATGTCGACAGGGTCCCCTAACTGTATTTAGAACGATAAAGTGTTGGATGGTTGGTTGATTGGTTGGATAGTGTTATACGTCATTTTCCGCACATATTAAGCTATATATGACGGTCGAAGCTTTCGTGGTGGAGGAAGAACACCCATCTTTTCTTGTGTTGAACCAGTACTGTATACCTCCCACCATCAGTAACGCTAATATGAGCGAGTTTCTCTATTGCTTATCATTTCAAATTCACAGTATCAAAGCACGGGAATGATTATATACGCTAGTTACACGTATCCGAAATAAAAGTAAACATCAGTTGTTTATAAAACATATAGTGACTGTCTCAGTAAGAAACCACTTTGAAAAAAAATGATTGTCTTGTTAGGTAACAACTATTTAAAAACCAATGACAACTAACATCACCTGACCATAACTGCTATACATTAAATATCGTCTTGTGTACACGTTAATGTTACTTGACCACACATCGTATTCTTATCATGTGGATACTGCTACAATAATTATGTTTCGATATAACAGTAACCTAAGAACAATAGCAACGTGTAATTCAGTGAGACGTAGATGAAACCAGGGAGTAAGTATAGGTCTCACTAAACAGTTATTTCCCTTGCCAGTCACGGTAGGAACTTTCTGGAGCTTAAAAAAAAGATCTGTGTTATTGGGTTCTTGCTTATTTCTTAAAATATTTTCTCTTTTTTTGTTACTTTGAAAAGAATGGGACAAGTTCATGATTTCATACAGGTTAGGATATGCCTGAATGTTTCTGAGCCCAGATCTGAGAATCTAATACTGGGTAGTGATACATTTGAAAATGTCAGTGAAATGGACAAATTCAAGAGGGTCTCTTCAAACTATTGATATTAAAAAAAAAGCAAATTGGTCAACCCCGTGTTTTTTGTTGGATATTTCGTGCAACAGACATCGAGTTTCACAAAGAAAATGTTTTTAAGAAAATTCATTAAGTTCTACAGTGGTCCAGAGGGGTCCTGTTACATATGCAGAGCTATGCAAAATTAACTGTGTTGTGAGACGTTTAACCAAACATCATCCTGTTCAGAAGACGCTTGCTCAAATAGCAGCTGATTAATGCAGATTTGTGTTTTCTGAAAAAACAGCCTACAAAATGGAAACAAGTGAGTTTGAGGATTGTAAAATGGCATCAGGTGTGGATTTTAACAAGTTTTTAATGATTTTACAGTGTAAAATTGACTATGGTGTAAGACATTCGGACTGTATGCTGTACAACAACAACACCTTGGATGGAGTTATGCATAAGAAGTCTGGTTACTCTCAATATATGGGACAATCCATTCAACTCGGAACAACACACACTCGTTTGAACGTTTCCGCACACATGGCAACATATATTTATGTAAAGAGTGTCTCGGATTTGCTTCGGAACCTTCATGTGAGCTGCCTAATGTAATAATAGTTTGACCAGCTGAGCTTGGAATCACATCCAACAAACTGTGAGAGAAACAGATGTCTCCACACCACACCGAATCTATACATGGGACTTGGACAGTATCTAGACTGCATGCTTGAGGTAATTATAAGTACTGTTGCTGTAATCAAGTAGTGTATCACATTAGAATCATACCCCACCCACTTCAAATGTACAGCATTTATTTGTAATAACTAATCGTAATTAAATCTATTGTTTTTCACTTGTCAAGAATGTCGGTCGCATACAGCCTCACATAAAGTAACCTTACGTTAAGTAATTTATTTGTCACTTTGTCAAGAATGTCAGTTGCATACAACCGCACGCATACGTAAAAATAATTCATTCGTCACTTGTCAAGAATTCCGGTCGCAAACAATCGGACGTTAAAAAAGCTTGCGTTGCGTAAAATAACTTGTTTGTAACTTGTCTAGAAACTCGGTCGCTTTCAACTTTATACAACCTTACGCGAAATAACATGGGTAAAATAATGTAAATTTGTCGCTCGTCAAGTCAAGCATGTCGGTCACATAGCACAGTCCAGTAGGAACGCCAGCCCTATGGCGTATGAATATTTATCAAACAAGGTCACGTGATAAAATCGATAACAAAATGACATTATTGGGAACATTTTCACTGGTCAGATTTATACACCTCTTATCTATAAACTGTGATTATGACAAAACACAATCACAGATCGTTGTTAAAGTAATAATATTCACAAACTACATTGGTCGAACATAATTGGTGTACACTTCGTGTAATTCCCATTAATAGTTAAAGGTATTTTTCAAAGGGATGAAATTAGGTTGTTTTTAGGTTTAAATTGCCAACAATGCGCTTTTAAATCAAAATCGATTTATTTCGTCATTTTAGAAGCGAGAATAAAAACAAATGCATGTACTCGTAGATAAATCTTTCCTCTGTCCATATGCAAAATGTTAATGAAATCGGAGACAAGTACTTTTTTTCCCAAAATTAACTAACATGACCCACGGACTCAAAGACGGCATAACGCATATACATTTACAGACGCGACCGGGTACACAAGAAATGAAATAATGGAATTATTTCAATACATATATTTCAAATGTATGTATCCATGCATTCCAGATTAAATTTCTGATCTATACATGCTTTTGGTTTATGCCGGAGTGCTCCGAATAGGTTTTAACAAACCAAATTGCAACGGTACGTCGGGAAAGGAAATGAGGATGGTGAAAATATATGTTGCAGTGTTAATTTTCTGAATCCGAAAAAAATGCAAAAAAATGAAGTTTTAACAGCGAGAACGAATTTTTTTTCATGAAAGTGTTCATTGACATGTCGACTATTAAAAACCAAAATTTAAAGTCAATCAGAAAAAATACTTTTTTTTCCCCAAAATTAACAAAGTACACCGTGTTCGCTAAAATATGAACAATCGCCTTTCGAAGTTAATTTACACGCGGGATATAAAACCATGAAATTGTGAAATCCTTTTTAAGAGATATATTGATTTCAACATTGTTCTGTATTTAATAAATTATTAGAGTAGAATGTTCACAGTTTTTTTCAAGGACATCATTACGGTAGTATCCCTGCAACCCCGCCCCTCATCCCACCCCCACCACCCTCCATACTGTATTGATTAAGTTGTATATAGCTGCGAATGCGCAGTTGTAATCAAATTCGATTTATTTCATCATTTTAGAAGCGAGAATAAAAACGAAATCATATAGATACATCTCTCCTCTGTATATATGTAGAATTTCAATAAACGGAGACAAGTACTAATTAAGTAACAGGACCGTCCGACCCAAAGACGGCAACATTCATATCCATTAAGGAAAGACGACCGGCTACAAAAACAATTAAATAATTTCGTTATGTAAACACATATATTTAAAATGTATGTGTCCATATAGTTTACACTAATTTTTTATCTATACATGCTTTGGGTTTATGTCAGAGTGGCCAATGTATTTTAACAATGTTGCAACTGTATATCGGAAAATGAAATCATGATGGCGGCAACATACGTTGCAGAGTTAATTTTCGAAATCAGAAAAAGCGATAAACTAATATTAGTTTAACAGGCAGAAAGAATTATATTCTTTTAACTGTTCGTTTAAAACTGAGGGGGCGACTCGAGTTTTAAAGAAAGCAAGATTGGCATGTGTCCCTTTAACCAAGTAAATAAATGACTGACGAGTAACAGACATGCTACTGTCAGTAACAAACATGATTATGTGTAGACTCGAAGATTTCATAACATAAACATGTGGACATGACATTGTGTCAATGGAGCAATTGCCAGATGTGTGGTGTTGTGAAACACTGTACGCGTGAAACCAAAAAGTGCGGGTCGTTTATATTTATAGGGCATATATAGTTATATATATATATTTATATATATTATTCTTTTATATTTATATGGTCCCAGAACGCAGTCATACTCACTACTATATTGAAAGTAAATACTGAATATACATGTGCGGTGCGTTACGATCTGTAGTATTTGAAAACAGACATATTAAACATTTCCCTGAACATATATAATCATGATAAATACTATATTCATGGAATTATTTTTTCCTGAAAAAAAAATACATGTTTGTTTTCAGCAATTGAAATCTACTATATTCTGCGAATATTGCTACTTTGAAAATTTGAATACGTCTGTTTTAATCAAATAGCATGTTTTGTTTGTTTTAATATATATATTTTTTAATTTATGATTTAAAAACAAAATGGATGATCGGAATATGTCTTAAACACTGTTGAATCCTGTAAATTAAAAAGAAGTGGTTTGGTTCAGAGGCGACAATATCGGTGAACAAAACCACTTGTTTTACCGGATTCAACATTGTGCAAGAAAATATTCATATATTATACCATTAATATTATAACATGTGTGTTGTAACAAATGCTTATCCTTGGATAGTGGACTTGACCTTTTACCTAAAAATCAAACGATCATCCTCTTTCCACTGTCCACCAATGAAGTTTCATGAAATTTGCTTTAGGTAAGAGGAAAAACTCTGTGGGCAATACTTTTCTTTTTCCGTTCATGGTAACGGACCTTTCAAGTACTGACTTCAAAATAAACAGGGATTATCATTTCACCAAAGGCAGTGGAAGTATGAAGTTTTATGAAATTAGCTTCAGAAAGTAATAAAGAGTTTGATTGCGGACACGATTTTTCATGATCAAGTCACTGTGGCGTTGACCTCAGATTTATTGACCTCAATATTAATAGGGATCATACTCTTACCAAAGGCAGTCAAACCATGACGTTTGAATATATCAGGGTGATATTGACCTTTGACCTATTAACCTCAAAATCATTCATGAGATTTGCTTTAGGGAAAGTGGACTTAAGTTTACAATATTTTACATTATCATGTCACGGTGACAATGACCTTTGACCTAATGACCTCAAAATCAAAAGGCATCATTCTCTCACCAAATGCACTCAAACCATGAATTTTGCTTCTGGGGAAGTGGACAGTGCAGACAAGGTTTTTCATAATCATTATTGGGTCACGGAGCCCTTGACCTTCAATATTTGATATGCACATACTGATGCTTCGTACAAAGTTTCGTCAAAATCCAACAAGTAGCGCAGACAAGATTTGTGACGGACGAACGGAAAGGCCAAATATAATCTGTCTCACCTACCACTTTGTGGTGGAAGACATACTTATAAAGACAATATGTTAGTTCATATGTATACTTTATTAAACAAATAATTGAGCGAACATAAACTTCAGCATTGACTCTGGACAGTGGTGTACATGGAGTCTTCTTCCACATGACGTGCAGACTGAAAGAAAAGAAAGACATAGAATAAAAAGTTAATATAAGTCGAGCAGAGTATTCAATTTGAATCAGGTGTTGCGAGGGGGGCTAGGGCATGTTTAGGGGAATGGGACAGTTTACAATTTAATTATTGTTTAACGCCTCATCAACACGTTGTTTAGGTTATTTCGAGCCGCCCCAAAGAGAGGAGGAAATATACATAGGCATTCAGGAACCCTGCCCTACGCTTGTTACCGATTAGATACCTATGGTTCTTTAACGTGCTTGGAGGACAGACTCCGATAAAAGGACCATCCGGTTTACGTTCCCATCAGACGAACGGGGCTAGCAGGACACATCGAAGTAACCCAGTGGCGCCAGTAAGAATTGAATCCGTGTTCACTGGATTCAAAGCCGATATGCTATAAACGTCCCTTGACCAAAACTGAGTAAATGGCACATCAACATGGGGAGAAAACATTAATATACAACTATTTATTTTCTCTCTCAAAACCTGGTGATGCCCCTAGTTTTAGAAATAAAACATGATAAAATAGGGCAGTTGAGAAGACACTTTTGTAGATGTGTGGTCTGTTCTGATGTGAAAATGTGTAAAACAGACACAAGATTAGAAATTTGCTCTGTGTCCCTTTAATAAATTGGGGACCCATCACATAGACCATAATCATATTGTAATTAGTTGATGTTAAAGGGACACACGGCAATCTTGAAGTATTTATCAAGCTTTAACATTAGAATCTCCATTTGTTAACCTTGTAACATTTTAAATTTAAACCTGCTTGCATTAAAATTTATTTTTGTCTTCGTTATTCTATCAAATATATTATAGGTGCACTATTATCAACAGTAAGTAATGTGTCAAACAATTTCTTCTGAACTATTCTAATAAATAATATTTATGATGCACAAATGCAAACTATGCAGAAAAATTAACCGAACTCCAGAGGTTTTAAACAAATAAAAACTGATAAAAACTGCCTAGTGTACCTTTAACACAACTTGTTTTCGCATGTATCCAGTACATGTAGTTTACACGAGCTCATATGACAATCACGCTGCATTATCACTGAAAACATTTTTTACTCTAACTTTGAACAGCACCGTGCAAGCATAACACAAGCTCCATTTAAAGAACTACACAAGTGCAAACAATGTTTTAAAAGGCTCTCACCTCCATATGATCCAATGGCATTTAATACGGCTTGATATTCTGAAGTCGTCAGTATCAATTCACTTAGAGCTGCTCAAGGTCACGATTCACATTTGAGGCCTTTCTGAAAACAACATCAATTTAATGTCAATGATCAAACAGACATAGTTTATCCTTTGTTATACATAATGTAACATATTTAAAAAAGAAAAGATAAAAGAAGAACTAAATTAAATAAAGCATGGATACTACTTGTGCTCAATAACGCGGTTAATGTAATAAAAACATCTCTCATCATTCATTATACATGTAAAATATAATGTAGCCTAACTGGAGATCCATTAAAATCATTGTTCCACTTTCACAGCATATTTCCAGCCCATGGAATAGTCATTTCTTTTGAGACACATTGGAGGCAAGCGTAGTAGCTCCACCTCCTTAAAGGCTTTTAAGTGAAGTGTACTTTCTCGAAACTGCGTTGTTTATTTCGCAACAGAATGTATGTAATAAATGTAAATAAATGTCAATTCAAAATCACTTCCTTGCCTCAAACTTTACTGTACATAAATATGAATCTGACCGATTTCAGTCAAATGTCTATGGCAGTTTACATTGTTTCAATGGTAGTTGTATCGGGTTATGTATTCACGAATGTGCGAGAAAATGGGAATAACATAACGATATAAAGACAACGCTAACAATTAACATTCATGCATCTGAGGGGTGGGGGTGGGGTGGGGTGGTTTCTAGTTTCCTTTCCCCTCCTTGTTTTCGGTATGCAAGTTCCATCTACCCCCACACCCCAATCTACCGTACTTGGGTGGGAGCGGGGTGCTGGGGACATTGATAGCATTTCTACTAGTAAATGTTTTATTCCACGAAACGTTCTACAGTTTACTGTACATCCAGTTACTGGAAAGATCGGAGTACACGAAAAATATGAACTTTCTATTAAACAGTATACGCCACTTTGTTAGGCACTATATTTGGCTAATGTCTAAATATGTACGATCTAAAAGTGGTGTGTACTGTTTATTAACAAACACATTTTAATGACAAAACAAATACCTTGATCATGGACCTCTAGCAGCAGACAGTAATCCCAAATCCAATTTGACCAACATGTCAATTTCACGTGTCAAGTTTTGTCACGGTGACCTGTCAGTCACCAACACTGCATCGTGTTGACACATAATGGGACGTTATTTCGTCCGGTAAGGTATTAGTTTTTACATTATCTACGATATGAAACACTGTACGCGTGTTGTTAGACTCCATAGGTTCCCGTAGTGCTCGCCGACGCAGCGCGCCCAATTTCGGGTGTAAAAAAATAGCGTCTGTTTTAATTGAAAATTCGTAAAATAGTCCGTAAAATACAAAGAAATAGTCCATGTTCGCGGAGTTAAAATGCGAACAGAACTGATATGTTATAGGTCCGTGGCGTTCCTACTGGTCAGCACAGCATACAACCTTGAGTAAAATAACCTTATGTAAAATAATTTATTTCTCACTCGTTAAATAGATTTATGTCGGTCACATACTGCCTTGCATAAAAAAGCTTACGTAAAATAATTTATTTGTCGCTTGTCAAGAATGTTGGTTGCATACAACGTCATGGAAAATTTACAACTTTACGTAGAAGAATTTATTTTTCAAAAAAGCCAATCGAGTACGCTTGTCTTCTCTCGTCGTTTCTTGACATTTTGTAAAAGCGTTTTGTTTTGTAATTTTGTGACAGTTGTCGAGAATGTGTGAAACTATTGTACTGAATTTAGTTAATTTCAGATGAATATATTATTAAAGTATAAATGTTCAGTGTTGACTTGACTTGACTTGGTTTCACTGACTATTGACTTGACTAGACTTGATTTGACTGACTCAACTGCACACCTTACATAACTTGTTTATGATTTGACTTACCAAAACTTGACTTGACTTAATCTTGATTTGAACTTGACTTAACTTGACTTGAACTCGACTTAGACTTGACTTGAACTTTACATGAATGTGTGAAACTATTGTATTGAATTAAGTTAATTTCGGATCAACATACTTAGTAAATTGTATATGTATACATTTTCACTTTGGTATTGACTTGACTTGACTTGACTATTGCTTGACTCGGCTAGACTATAATTAACTAGACTTGACTTGACTAGACTAGACTGAATCAGCTGCTGAAAGTCTGCACAACTTGTTTATGACTTGACTCACCATAACTTCCTTATTACTTGACTCACCATAATTTGACTTGACTGAACTTGACATGAACTTGACTTGACTTACACACATTATAATTTAATTATGAAACACATTTTAGGTAAAGAAAACATAACGCTCAATATAGAAATAACAATACTGATAATTATTTTACTAAAGAAGGAGTTATTAAAGATACACCTTTGTCGTCTCTATGCAATCCTATACATTTTCGAATTGCCTAGATCTCAATTTTTCGAATCCAGACGTTGTCATACTTTATGCTATAATTTCACAAATAGTCGCCCGATGTGGTCAAATGAGGCCATTTCATGTAAGGTTTTAACGTACGTTTCTTCAGAAAAGATTTTCGTCGCATGTCGCGGAACTTTTTTTTCTTCAAGGTCTCACTAAACAGTTATTTCCCTTGCCAGTCACGGTAGGAACTTTCTGGAGCTTAAAAAAAAGATCTGTGTTATTGGGTTCTTGCTTATTTCTTAAAATGTGCAAATATTTTCTCTTTTTTTGTTGCAGTTGAAAAGAATGGGACAAGTTCATGATTTCATACAGTTTAGGATATGCCTGAATGTTTCTGAGCCCAGATCTGAGAATCTAATACTGGGTAGTGATACATTTGAAAATGTCAGTGAAATGGACAAATTCAAGAGGGTCTCTTCAAACTATTGATATTAAAAAAAAGCAAATTGGTCAACCCCGTGTTTTTTGTTGGATATTTCGTGCAACAGACATCAAATTTCACAAAGAAAATGTTTTTAAGAAAATTCATTAAGTTCTACAGTGGTCCAGAGGGGTCCTGCTACATATGCAGAGCTATGCAAAAGTAACTGTGTTGTGAGACGTATACTTATTCCAAGTATATACTTACTCCCTGATAAAACCGATAGCAACATACGTGTTATGATCCGAGCTATAATATAGGCAGATCCGAGCTATGAAATAGGCAGTAAATCTCGACGTTCAATTTCAGAATTAGACTACTGTATCGTATGGTCGCTCTTACCCATTTGTGATAATTGGAACCTTCTGTTTGTCTTTCGGATTATTCGTAGGTGTTGCATAACATGACTGAAGGACCATTTTTGTGCTCGAGTCGGCGTCGGGCGTATATATTTTGACATAAGTGTCTTGACCTACACTGACATGCAGTGGATTACCAGACAAAGAGTGTGTATAGCCAGGATCACTGTAAAATGCTTCCTGAACCTTATAGTTTGTATCAGACTGGAGTTGGCCTTTCGTGTAATGTACAGCAGGAAACATAGGGTTAATGTCGACGGAGCCATTTATCAGTATGTTACAGTTGAACGTGACGGTCCAGTTGTAGTTGTGGATAATGCTTGGGTGGGCGGGTCATGGTAAGCGTAGATTAACTCGTTAGTGTACACCTTCCTGTCTGATAATTAGTCTGAAATAAACCATTTGAAATGCAACAGTTAGGACTGGTTCAACGAATACTGCTTTACAAAATACTAAATAGTTGCGGATAATACTCCGGTGGGCGGGGTCATGGTAAGTGTAGATTAACTAGTTAGTGGATTAACCTGTCTTATAATGTCTGCAATGAATAATTTAGAACTGGTATAACGATCAATATTTTACAAACAATCTAATATAATTGATCAGAATGGTAATAATAAATTAAAGATAAGAAATAGTCTATAATAAACTAGTAAGGGAAAGTATATTTTCATTTGTTGAAACTAGTTAACTATAGTAATATTACCAGTTACTAATATAGCTACTTGGTTTAACCTTCCAACGTAAAAGCAGACTTGGATATTTAAGGTTTGCTCTTCTTTTAATATGCAACAAATAACTTAAAAGATATTATTATTTTTCCGACAATTTCGTTATTACCGTTGTTGTGCGCTTCCTAAACTTGCATATTACTTATTAAACGAATACCTTACATAATGTCCGATGGAATGATTGGCATTTTGTTATCTTATACGCTATTGTTCAATTTCCCAACTATACGTTATTATTCAATTTCCTACTATACGCTATTGTTCAATTTCCAAACTATACGATATTGTTCAATTTCCTACTATACGCTATTGTTCAATTTTCCAAGTATACGCTATTGTTCAATTTCCCAACTATACGTTATTGTTTAATTCCCAACTATACGCTTTTGTTCAATTTCCCAACTATACGATATTGTTCAATTTCCTACTATACGCTATTGTTCAATTTCCTACTATACGCTATTGTTCAATTTCCCAACTATATGCTATTGTTTAATTTCCCAACTATACGCTGTTGTTCAATTTCCCAACTTATACGCTGTTGTCTTATTTCCCAACTATACACTGTTGTTCAATTTCTCAACTATACTTTATTGTTCAATTTCCCAACTATACGTTATATTTAAATTCCCAACTATATGCTATTGTTCAATTTCCCAACTATACGCTCTCGTTCAATTTCCTACTATACGCTATTGTTCAATTTCCAAAGTATACGCTATTGTTCAATTTCCCAACTATACGCTGTTGTTTAATTTCCCAACTATACGCTGTTGTTCAATTTCCCATCTATACACTGTTGTTCAATTGCCCAACTTATACGATGTTGTTCAATTTCTCAACTATACGCTATTCTTCAATTTCCCAACTATACGCTATAGTTCAATTTCCCAACTATACGTTATTGTGCAATTTCTCAACTATACGCTATTGTTCAATTTCCCAACTATACGTTATTGTGCAATTTCTCAACTATACGCTATTGTTCAATTTCCCAACTATACGTTATTGTTCAATTTCTCAACTATACGCTATTGTGCAATTTCCCAACTATACGCTATTGTTCAATTCCTCAACTATACGCTATTGTTCAATTTCTCAACTATACGCTATTGTGCAATTTCCCAACTATACGTTATTGTGCAATTTCTCAACTATACGCTATTGTTCAATTTCCCAACTATACGCTATAGTTCAATTTCCCAACTATACGTTATTGTGCAATTTCTCAACTATATGTTATTGTTCAATTTCTCAACTATACGCTATTGTTCAATTTCCCAACTATACGTTATTATTCAATTTCCTACTATACGCTATTGTTCAATTTCCCAACTATACGATATTGTTCAATTTCCTACTATACGCTATTGTTCAATTTCCCAAGTATACGCTATTGTTCAATTTCCCAACTATACGTTATTGTTTAATTCCCAACTATACGCTTTTGTTCAATTTCCCAACTATATGATATTGTTCAATTTCCTACTATACGCTATTGTTCAATTTCCTACTATACGCTATTGTTCAATTTCCCAAGTATACGCTATTGTTCAATTTCCCAACTATATGCTATTGTTTAATTTCCCAACTATACGCTGTTGTTCAATTTCCCAACTTATACGCTGTTGTCTTATTTCCCAACTATACACTGTTGTTCAATTTCTCAACTATACTTTATTGTTCAATTTCCCAACTATACGTTAAATTTTAATTCCCAACTATATGCTATTGTTCAATTTCCCAACTATACGCTCTCGTTCAATTTCCTACTATACGCTATTGTTCAATTTCCAAAGTATACGCTATTGTTCAATTTCCCAACTATACGCTGTTGTTTAATTTCCCAACTATACGCTGTTGTTCAATTTCCCATCTATACACTGTTGTTCAATTGCCCAACTTATACGCTGTTGTTCAATTTCTCAACTATACGCTATTGTTCAATTTCCCAACTATACGCTATAGTTCAATTTCCCAACTATATGTTATTGTGCAATTTCTCAACTATACGCTATTGTTCAATTTCCCAACTATACGTTATTGTGCAATTTCTCAATTATACGCTATTGTTCAATTTCCCAACTATACGCTATTGTTCAATTTCTCAACTATACGCTATTGTGCAATTTCCCAACTATACGCTATTGTTCAATTTCTCAACTATACGCTATTGTTCAATTTCTCAACTATACGCTATTGTGCAATTTCCCAACTATACGTTATTGTGCAATTTCTCAACTATACGCTATTGTTCAATTTCCCAACTATACGCTATAGTTCAATTTCCCAACTATACGTTATTGTGCAATTTCTCAACTATACGTTATTGTTCAATTTCTCAACTATACGCTATTGTTCAATTGTCAAACTATACACTATTGTTCACTTTCCCAACTATACGTTATTGTTCAATTTTCAAACTATACGCTTTTGTTCACTTTCCCCAACTATACGCTATTGTTCAATATCCCGGCTATATAAGACCATACATTGCCAAATAATGCATATTTTGTATTACACGCAAAGTGTGTATTAATAAGCAAATTATTTGTTTGTTAGTTTGTATGGTGTTTTACGTCATTTTCAACACATGTAAGGTTATATATGACAGTCGATGTTTTTTTTGTGGTGGAGGCAAGCCACCTACTTTTCCTGGGTAGAAACAGTACTGTGTACCTCCCGCAAGAATCGACACTCCTCACTCCGAAGTTATCGACTGAGGAAACACACGATTTAGTCTGCGCATGTCCACATGTATTCCCAGCCGGAAGGTGAACATTGAGACGATGAGGGACTTCGATCACTAACTATAGTTTAACTATGGTCGTTGGTCTGCGCATGTCTAGTTAAGGTGTAATGCGAACTTACTCTAGTTAAACCATAGTTTCAATAAATGGATACACGCGGCATAGTGTAAAACATGGAAGGTGTTTATCATATAGATATGTCAGTCAAATGTGTGTGGGGGGTGGGGGGTTGGTGCAATGTTCAGAGTGTATGTGGTGGGGGTGGGGAGGTGGTGAGTATGCTATTATGCGGGGGGTGGTCAATGTTCAGAGTATATGTGTGGTGGGGAGGGTGGGCGAGTATGCCTTGGTCTCCCAATAATTTGAAGAAAAACAATAGTTAGTGCACAAAAGAAGTCTCGTACCCTTACCCTACTGCGCTCGCTACTCTATCTCCGTGGGTCGTGCATGAAGAGAGAGAGTAGCGAGCGCAGTAGGGGAATGGTTCAAGACTACTTAATATATAATGTTGTATGTTTTGGTGTAATTGGGCGTGGATAACGTGTTTGTTTATTTTGTGAAAAAGTAATTGAAACATACAAATATCTTTTGAAACCATGAAATAGAGACACATGAACAAATATGTTTTTTAACTGAAACCATCTTCAAACATCAAAACAAGTTAACAAGTTATAATGATATTCATTTAGTAAGATTTTGTTTATTCCAATTAGGAATTGATGTAGTTGATCGTTTTCATATGAATGCCATTTTTCTTTTTAGCCCAGCCACTCAAAAACCTATGAGCCCAATGACGCTATACATGTGCAACCGGGTACAGGTAAATGGTGAATAATCGATTCCTAAACCGTGTTTCCTCGATAACTCAGTGAGCGCTGGCTCGGTAAACCAGAGACCCTGAGTTCGATTCCCGGTTGAAGAACAATTTGTTCACCACCTGTTATATTTGGTTGGCTCGTCCAGGATCCAGGACCGTGTCTGTTAGCATGAAACAGTATGAAAATAAGTCTGACAGCCGGCCTGGAGTGAACTCCACTAGAAATTCGGCGGACAACATGTGACTGGACGTCCCAATTATCGGCCAGCTTTTGTTTTCCCTTAAGGTCAACCTTTCGATCACCGGGTTGCAAAATGGCCTCTTTAACTTTTTGATCGTAGTACTTCTTTTGCTTTTGACCCGCTTTCATGGCTTCCTTAGATGCTATATCGTATGCATATGCCAGCCTTGACTTAAGTTTGTCGCAGTAGTCTATGTGACTGGTACGCTTCTCATTGAATTTCTAGTGGAGTTAACTCCAGGCCGGCTGTCAGACTTATTTTCATACTGTTTCATGCTAACAGAGACGGTCCTGGATCCCGGACGAACTCCCAAATATAATTAGTGACCCTGTACGCGTGCTGTTAGTACTCTAACTTCCATAAATGTATTGAACGTCAGAGTATAGAAAAGCTCCGCCCTGTATTGTTTGTACTGAATTAAAAGATTTAATGCTATACATTCATCAAAGGCAATTTCACCGACCATACTACAATGCTAGGATAATGTGCACTGTCTTTGTTAGTTTGTGTATGTTTATGCCATGTACATATGTCAATGTTTGTGTGTGTGCGCGCTCGCGCGTGTGTGTGTGTGCGTGCGTGCGTGTTTCGGTCCGTCCGTCCGTCAAACTCGTTTAATAAATTAAATATTAAACGGGCACTCATGTAGGATTCTCTGTAAGTATATGTGATCTCTTAATTGTTCACCGGCAATTCCAATACCTGATTTATAGTTTTATAATTTCTATATTGTGTATGTGCAAAGGTTTCCTTCCTGGGATTGCTTTTTGGTTTTCTATTATTTTATAAATAAAACATGAGAAAATGGTCCTATAGAAATCACAGCGCCCAAACGCAATGGCATCGTAGGCCCGCACTGTGCTACAAACACAGAGCAAATGTATTATACAATAAAAAGGACACTACACAACACAAAGAGTGGTGAAGACTGCGTTTCCGACTTTGAACGGTCAGTAGGCAATAAGGCCTACAGGTTAAGGTTAGCTTGAATCGATTTTATGTGTCCACAATTATCATTATCATGTCTTCAGTGCCCAAATTGACAAGACAATATAACTGAATTGAATTGAATTGGGGCTTTAAGGCGCACCAACACATGCAAGGTTATATGGCGCCTAACAGAAATGAACATGCCAGGCTCATCCACCATGTACATCGAGATAAATCTAAATAGCTAACAATAAAGACCACATTCGTAGAAATTAACAAAATATACACTTAGATATTGTTGTAAAGCTATATAAAAAATACATAATTAGAAACACCCCAGGCTGTGGTTGTTCAGTACGATTCTGGATACATGATGTCTCCAGAATTGTACTGAACAACCACAGCGGGGATACATGATGTATCCAGAATTGTACACTACTTAACTTTTATAATCGGTCACCAAGATTTTTTTAAAGTAACACGAATACCAAAAACTGGAAATCAACACATATCAATATTTTATTAAGTTTTAATAATAATATAAAAGTAATCTGAAATATGTTTTTTCAGATTACATTGTTGATCTTCTTAATAAAATATTGGTATGTGTTTCGGTGATTTCCAGATTTTAGTATTCGTGTTATTTTAACCACAGCGGTCTCAGCCAAAGAGAAACCCAATGCAGGGTACGACCAGACGACTGAACAGAAGAAATGAGTTTAATGCTAGCTAATACTACCCTCTCATATCTAATATTACTTGAATAGGTTAGAGATTATATATGTATTTAGAAAATGACAAATCTATTACACTGAATTTGTGTTCCCACGATTTCCTGATAATTAGATAATCAGCTAATAAGCATATTTCACACTTTTTCATTGTGTTTCAATTTTCTTTTAGATTCGTTCCATATTTATACATATGTCATAGACTAAACTATTCAATGGGAACTTAGAGTAGAATGGAATGGAATGCGATTGGAATCAAAATATCATACCATTCTAATTCCATTCCATCTCAGGTTTTAGACTATGCCGATACATGGTGTATTTAAACCATACGTTTTTTACCTTGACACTGGCAACGCAATTTCTCAAATAATTCGCTGTAAAATAGTTAATTGTTGTTGCAATGTGTATATTTATATCGAGTAACTGACTACATACACATAGCACGTTTATAACTCAAGTCAAAGGTCTTTAAATGCAAAAGATACAACAAAGTTGGTTTCAAATTTGTGAAAATTTATTTTTGTCCACCATGTTTGAACCAGAGCAACCATCCCCTTGCCGTGGGTTGAACTACAGTAAACTGATGACGTCATTCTGGTTAAACCATTTCGTATTCGATCTACCATAGTTAAAATACGGCTACTATGGTTCGTGATCGAAGTCACTCGATATGGCATCCTCCAGACGGATACCTGCAAAATCAAAGGTAACATACGATATATCACTTTGTCGTTGTCTTAACTGACGTTTATAATATTTGTGTTAAGAACTGTGTCATACAGTTTTAGAAAGTTAGCTTAACATAACTGTTAACAAGAATAAGTCCACGAAAAAGGTGAGTAAGTGATTGTAATCTACTTTTGGTAAGTTGTTTTTGTTTACGGATATAGTGTTTTTATGTCTTTGTCTAAATGTGGCATACATGTGTCACTGTAGTAATGTATGTTGTGGCAGGCAAGAGACTTGCTACCCAAATTGCAAATGTTGTTTAGCTTAGACATAGCCGGCGTTTAACTCTAACAGAACGTCAATATAATAGCTAATGACTAATCATCAGAACGTGAAAGATTCAACTGATTTACTCTGATGGTATATCTCCGTACACTACAATAACACGTTAGTAGTTAAATAGTATTAATATATACTAGTATGTTTGTAAGGTGCGTGGTATAGTATTAGGATATACTAGCATGTTTGTAAGGTGCGTGGTATACACTGAACAAAATTGCTAAGTATCAACTTTTGTATCTTAACTAACTTTCTTATTTTAAATATATTTTAGAAAAGATATATGATAAGTATTTTGTTTTGACCCATAGTTTGTAAAACATTTATTTTTTGTTTAAATTGTTACATCTTTTGAGAGTTACCCTCCCTTTATATGAAAAAATAAAATGTGCTGATAAAACACATAACATGAGTCAAAGATCGCTTAAAGATATAAAATTCTTAAAATTGGTATGAAATAATAGAAAAAAAACATAAAAAATTGACCCCTTTATAGCAGATTCTCCGTCTATAAAAAAATGAAATATGGATAATCTTAAATTACCTCCCTTTAAATTGAATATTGTTTGAAATTCAAGTAACTGTAATTCAGCGTTAACATTAAATATTTCGATAATTTCTTTTGCAAACGCATTTGTAGTGGTAGTGCTAGTAAAACATGATGTCATAATAATTTTAACTGGCATATTTTAGAATTAGGAACATCGAAAGCTTCACTAATTCGAAGTACTTAATACAATCCTATATACCCAGTTGTATAAGTGTAATAACTTGTTTCTAAAAAACACATTGACTTAAAAGTTTTAAAATATGTTCATGCAATCAGAGTAGACGATTTACACTCATTACTTTGCAGTTTAACCGTATCTCTAATCAAGCACAAAATACACAAAACATGAGTATATTATTGACATAGTCTTAGGTTGATACTTAGCAATTTGGTTTAGTATAGTATTAATATATACTGGTATGTTTGTAAGGTGCGTGGAACAGTATTAGGATATACTCGTATGTTTGTAAGGTGCGTGGTATAGTATTAATATATACTGGTATGTTTGTAAGATGCGTGGTAGTACCATACACTGTTACATTAAAGGGAGTACATCAGGCTTTTCATGGGGGTCTAGGTGTCGACTTAAAATTGACAAATATTAATATTTTCTATTCTACATGGCCAAAACATAATGAATGAGCCTAAAAATTATCCCTTATTTGCAAAAAAATTCATTCTGCACAGTAATACGTGCTATCCTAGGTGACGCACCAGGGTTAATTTCAGCATTTTACGTCCGATTCCGTCCTAGCTATAAGGTGTTTTCAAAGTTTAGACATTAACAAAATGGTTCTAACATCATATTTTGATTGATATAAGTATTTTATCATGAACTGGAACTGGAACAATTTTATAATTTAAGATGTTTCTGGAAAAATCCTGATGTACCCCCTTTAAGATACAATGTAGGGTATAACGCACGCACGCAGTCATGGCATTCTTTATACCGCTGAACTACTTCAAACAACTTAACTGAACGCTGCAGACGAGAAGTCTTAGGTGGTGACGTAAGATCTTCTGTTTTATTTTGTTGTTTTTTGTGTGTTTTTCCATGTAGACGAACTAAATAAATATGAATGTCGTGCATAATAATACGTGTTCCCAAAATGTCATCAAACAGGGAGTTTTGAAATTTTAGAAACTATAACTTAAAAGACGTCTGCTAAAACCAAATATGCTACAGTCATCGTTTTGGTTGAGGTTGCAATGAACACATATGTTTTATAAATTATACGTTGTGAATAAACACTGAAAAACAAAACGTTACCACAGTCAATGCCTACGTCTTCGCTGTGAGTGCAGTCATGTGTCAGCCACGGACTCGATGAACAGAACTGAATATCTGTTTCTGTTCCAGAGCATTCCAAATCATCTACTGTTATAGGACCGGTACCATTGCCATAGTATCCGGAATTAATTTTTCTACAGAAAAGAGCATTGGAATTGAGCTTCAAGTTACATAAGTGTATAGACTATATCTATCAATTTAATTAGACTAGAAACACAAATAAAAAATTCAAATCAACTGTCCCCGGAGATATTTTCCTTGAGCTAAAATTTCGCTAATTCCACAAAAGAAGTGAGGTCAACCGTGTTGCATGTTGCTATTGTTGTTTCCAAATTTCATCGCTCATTTTGGGTATTGACACACTCTTTATTTGTTTAATGTGGTAAGTGTTTCGTTGATATGTCTATCGGTATTTAAAAAATACTGTCTCATGACCGAGTTTAAATTTTAAATTTTAAATGTGTATCCCATTTCATGTTATTAGGTGGAAAACTTATAGGGCCGATATCCGCTATATGGTACCGTGACGAATGCAATACTCCGCGAATAGCAATACGAGATTGTCCGTATGTGATCATATTTGTATATACTTTCCGGTTTTAAGTGTGCACTTCTTTTAAATATCCATATATCATAAATAGATACTGAATCAAAGTTTCTGTATTAATGTTGAAGATAGTGGTTTCGGTATAGAGCGTATAAAAAACGTTTGCATTGGTGCAAAAAACGTACAGTTTTGAGTAGCAATGTATTTGTTAAATATATGATGTAAACAAAATAAAATATTTGCGGAAAGTCGGTGGTTGTACTCAGGTGCCCGCCCGTGCACGAAAAATTACCGTAAGGACACCTGGGGTCTTCCTCCACCAATGTAAGCCGCAAGGTCGCCAAATGACTTTGGCGTATGGCGCGACTATGAAATCTGATTTAATTCAATTGTCAACATGATCAAGTTGCAGAACATTTACCTGGATATCCTTACAAATTGCCTAATTTAATTGTGTTTTATCACAAGGAACTGCTTGTATTCCGTATAATATACCCATTACGTATTTCCTTATATTAACCATGTGTAATACAAGGCGACCGAATCAAGTGCAGTGTCAGCACGTTAGTCTAGTCAATGTCCCGGAACACCCGTTTAGTCCGTGGAGTCCGTGGATATAGCACTGAATCGGCGATGTTGTGAGGGTAACAGTCCGCCGTATGTAGATTCACCACAAGCAATAATGTTTAGTTTCTTGTCGTTTCTGAGCCATGTGATAAAAAGGATCTGACACTCGTTGTCATTTCATACAACATTTTATTAAACTCGTCCAGGAATTTGTTATTAAGCTCGCCGGAGCTCGAGGCTCGCTTAATAACACATTCCTGAACTCGTTTAATACATTTTTGTATGAAATGACAACTCATGTCAGATCCTCTATATATGTTTAAAACCACTATTACTACAGCATCGATATTCCTAACATACCTGGGCACATTAAATTTATATCCGAGTTGGTTACAGATTGTGTCAGCATCGTGGATGTCGAACTGATCGCTACACACAGTTCCCCATTGACCTTGATAAAACACCTCAACCCGACCTTCCGTCGGAGAGGAGCCACCGACCAGTCGGATAGCCGAACCTGTTATGTTGTATAGTTAAACGATACATAATTAATACGAAATTTCACTAATGATAATGCCAACGATAGATATTATAATATTATTACTACAGTAACTTGTTCTGGAAGTGTGTATCACCTCGCGTAGGTAAATGGTGGATCAGGATCACACGATAGGCCTAGCCTCGAGCGTGATCCTGATCTGGCATTTACCTAAGTTTCCAGAACAAGTTACTTTAGTAATGATCATTTTATTATATACCTCTTTACATATCATTAAAATAGAATACATGTATAAAAAACAAAACAAACTTAAACAAAATTGTATAAGTCAAATAAGATGAAAACCATCAACAGGAAAGTCTTTGAATTGAATTCAGTTGGATTTCATAGTCGCACCAACAGCTAAGGTCATATGGCGACTTTCCAGCCTCCACTGGCGGACGGGCGGGCACCTGGGTAGAACCACCGACGTTCCGCAAGCCAGATGGATAGCTTCCTCACATAAAGATTCCTAGGCCCCTGAGGGATCGAACCTACAGCGGTGAGGGGCAAGTGATTTGCAGGTCAGAGACTCTAACCACTCGGCCACGGACGCCCCAATAGGAAAGACATGAAAACATGTCCATTACACACGCATGGAAACATGTACATTACATTGCAACAACTACAAATGTGTTCATTACAAATGGTTAAACAATTCAAATTCTGGTGAATTTACCAACTGACAAAATGTTAAATGAATTAATTAACCCACAATGTTCACAAACAAACAAGTCTGATAGAGTTCACATTTCATGTTAAAACATCCACTGTTTTTTAATGGATTACTAGCTGGGCAATCCCCAACATACGGTGTTCCGTTAGGGCCATCGTACCATCGCGTATCGACCTTTACAAGTCGATGCGCGATGGTAAGATGGCAATGGCACGATAGTAGAAAGGCGATGGTACGATGGCGATCGAACGATGGTACGATGGCGATAATTTTAAAAAATACTTTAAGAAACTCTGATACGACTAACATGGATATACTATACAGACCACAGTCCACGCCCACATCCTCGTTATGGAAACAGTTGTTGCTGCCCAACCATGGAGCTGACCTACATAGAGCTATATCAGATTCGTCCCCATGGCAATCGATGTCGTCAATTACGATTTTACCAGAACCAGTGCCATAAAAAGCATTATATTTCACAGGATCGGGACTGAAAATATATAATACCTCACGCATTAATATTTTTTTAACGTGCAATTTGTTTGTTAAATTTGTCGCGATTATCGTGCAGATACTTCGTCTGCTTTTGATTTGTTTTCATTAACACCTCTCCATAGAAACATATAGATTAATAAAAGCACTACCTCTCATGAACAGACTGAATAAAACCGAGTCTGCTACCTTTATCTCTTGTTTGTGTTGTTTTCTTCCTATGGATCCCCTTTTTAGTATTTACTTACCACAAACAGTATCAATTCACATATCTGCGTATACAAAGAAACAGTATTAACGTCGGTAACCCTGTCTCACCACTCATTATGTTGTCCCTGTCTCACCACGCATTATATTGTCCTTGTCTGACCACTCATTATGTGTCCCTGTCTCACCACATATTATGTTGTCCCTGTCTTATTATGTTGTCCATGTATCACCACCCATTATGTTGTTTCTGTCTCATCACTCATTATGTTGTCCCTGTCTCACAACTCGTTAGATTGTCCCTGTCTCACCACACATTATGTTGTCCCTGTCTCACCACTCATTATGTGTCCCTGTCTCACCACTCATTATGTTGTCCCTGTATCACCACTCAATATGTTGTCTCTGTCTCACCACTCATTGTGTTGTCCCTTTCTCATCACTCATTATGTTGTCCAGTCTCATCACTCATTATTTTGTCCCTGTCTGACCACTCATTATGTGTCCCTGTCTCACCACTAATTATGTTGTCCCTGTTTCACCACTCATTATGTTGTTCCTGTCTCACCCCTCATTATGTTGTCCCTGTTTCACCACTTATTATGTGTCTCTGTCTCACCATTAATTATGTTGTCCATGTCTCACCACTCATTATGTGCCCCTGTCTCACCACTAATTATATTGTCTCTGTCTCACCATTCATTATGCTGTCCCTGTCTCACCGCTAATTATGTTGTCCCTGTCTCACACTCAATATGTTTTCTCTATCTCACCACTCATTCTGTTGTCCCTGCCTCACGATTCATTATGCTGTCCCTGTCTCACCACTAATTGTGTTATCCCTGTCTCACACTCAATATGTTGTCTCTCTCACCACTTATTTTGTTGTCCCTGCCTCACCAATCATTATGCTGTCCCTGTCTCACTACTAATTGTGTTGTCCCTGTCTCACCACTCATTGTGTTGTCCCTGTCTCACGACTCGTTATGTTGTCCCTGTCTAACCACTCGTTATGTTGTCCCTGTCTCACCACGCATTATGTTGTTCCTGTCTCACCACTCATTAAGTGTCCCTGTCTCACCACTAATTATGTTGTTCCTGTCTCACCACTAATTATGTTGTCCCTGTCTCACCACTCAATATGTTGTCCCTGCCTCATCACTCATTATGTTGTCCCTGTCTCACCACTAGTTATGTTGTCCCTGTCTCACCACTAATTGTGTTGTTTCTGTCTCACACTCAATATGTTGTCTCTGTCATACCACTCATTATGTTGTCCCTGTCTCACCACTCATTATGTTGTCCTGTCTCACCACTCATTATGTGTCCCTGTCTCACCACTCATTATGTTGTTCCTGTCTCGCCACTCATTATTTTGTCCCTGTCTCACCACTTATTTTGTGTCCCTGTCTCACCATTAGTTATGTTGTCCATGTCTCACCATTCATTATGTGCCCCTGTCTCACCACTAATTATGTTGTCCCTGCCTCACCTTTCATTATGTTGTCCCTGTCTCACCACTAATTGTGTTGTCCCTGTCTCACCACACATTATGTTGTCCCTGTCTCACCACTCATCATGGTGTCCCTGTCTCACGACTCGTTATGTTGTCCCTGTCTGACCACTCGTTATGTTGTCCCTGTCTCACCACTCATTATGTGTCCCTGTCTCACCACTAATTATGTTCTCCCTGTCTCACCACTCATTATGTTGTCCCTGCCTCATCACTCATTATGTTGTCCCTTTCTCACCACTAGTTATGTTGTCCCTGTCTCACCACTCATTATGTTGTCCACGTCTCACTACCCGTTGTCGATTGTCCTGTTCATGGACTATTCAAGTTTGTTGTACATTGTCGATCTATGGTGCCATCGAGTTTGGGGCTGTGGTTTGGGATGGCTTGGGATGGCTCCAATTTAAGTACTTTTGGCTTTTTAAATATTAAGTTCTGCTCCACCCGGGGCTAGAGGGCGTGAACGGTAGAGGGCACTTTTCACTACCGTTGATGAACCAAACCAAGACTGCACTATTGTTTGTATTTAAACAATTGTGCAGTGTGGCGGCGGTAAAACGTCTCCCTGTGCTTGCAATCAGAACTGTTATTCATTCCGATCTTTGGAGATCTTTGAGCCCGATATTTATAGATATCGTTGGTACATTCTCAGATACTTGTGTTTTCTTGTGATACGCAGGCTTCATAACCTCTGCTCCCAACTAAATTCCATATTTGGTTTATTTCACCCAGTGTTTTCTCGTTTAGGGCAAAGCGTTTTGTTTGAAACTGGGACCACACGCCGCTGGCCGTGGAATGGTGTGAAAATACCTCATATGATCCCATATGCATACCATCTTCAGGATGGCTCAAATTTCAGTACTATTGACTTTTTAAATATTGAGATCTGCTCAACCCAGGGCTAGAGGGCAAGAAAGTCTCAGTCAAACTGAGACTGAAATATTTTTTGTATTTATCGTGTTCGACGATTTCCAAATTTATCTTTTCATACATTTTGTACAGGACATTTTACTCACTTTGTAACATGGACAGACTCAATAGTGAAACGATAACACAACATAATGCATACAAAGCACCATCTGCTCTAACTTGTCCCTCATATTATACAAGTAGGTACAAGGTTCGAATAGGAAATGTAGCCTTCACAGAACACAGTCAATAAAACACGCATTGAAACAAACAAGGATTACGATATTAATAAGCAACGCATGTGACATCACAAACACAAATAGGTTGACAAGAGGGCTTACAGCCTTGGAACGGTACAAATCGCACCTTCCCTTAATGGTGTACAAAATATACAACGGCACAGACACTTACCCAATCCCGTATGGATATCCTAACATTTTGCAAACAACTTGCGCCTCCTCTTTTCCAAATCCATCCTCACAAACGGATCCCCAATGTCCTTGATAGAAAACCTCAAGTCTACCCGAGGTAGGCGACGTGCCGTTCACCAACCGTATTGAGCTTCCTGCAAGTCAAATATGAAAAAATTAAATTTCAGAAAACAACTGATACAAGCGATAAGGGCAGAAACATCTAACACGATGAAGCAAAGCCATACCATATACCGCTGTTAAAGAAATATGAATCGTCTTGCGAGATGATTTAACCGCGAAATAGGATGTACTCATTTTTTAACTATTATGACAACGCGATGATTTCATCGAGATATAACACTTTGATGTCACATTCAATGATGATGATAGTGTAACTGAAACAAATATTGCTGCACACGCGTGTTCTTAACAGATAATAAACAACACTGACAAAATATATGAAAATAACCAGAAGCAGAAAAATCGTAGACTACTACACTCAATTATCTACAGACGTGAGAAGTCTTGCACTTTATATTACCTCTCAAAACAGACTAAGTAAAACTTGTCTGCTACTTTTCTCCCTTGTTTGTGTGTGTTGCTTTTAATGTATTTATGAACGTGTGACAAAAAATAGATTACTATTGCCAAACAATAATACAAAGACCCTTATTAAAATGTAAAGTAACTCATTGTTCACAAATGAAAAATCGGAATACAGAGGCAGTAATTACTTCTGGGCTACTACATTACATTGCTAATACATAATTATGAACATTTACACAGTAATCACAACTATAGAACTAATGATTTTGAAACATGAAAAACGTGAACGGTAGAAAGTATCTTTCACTACCGTTCATGAACAGTCTCAGTCAAACCGAGATTGTAATATTTGTTATATTTATCATGTTTATTGAAAGCAAGAAACACAAACCGGAGATAAAAGTAGGTTGTATTGAGTCTGTTCATGAGAGGTACTGTAAAGTGTAACACCTCTCACGCCTCCTAGCACCGGCTTGAGCGATATTCTACTTTAAAGCCACAAAGATTGCGCTTGATGATCCCAAAGGACCTCTAAGTACTAACGCTACTGATTTGTAGTCGGGGCCACCTTTTGCGGCCGCCACACAGCACTAAACAAACGATAGTGTGAATGCTAATAAATACTGTACAGTAGATCCCGTGAAAGCAACAAACACAAACAAGAGATAAAAGTAGCAGACTCGGTTTCATTGAGTCTGTTCATGAGAGGTTATGTGAAGTGCAACACCTCTCACGTCCGGCTTAAGCGATATCCTACTTTAAAACCCGTTTAATTATTACGATTTGAATAAGAAAAAGGCTATTTAAAACACGTTTACTTAGTATGCTTTTGAATCTTTTTTTTAAATGTAAAATGTCACTTAAAACAAACAACTGTTGATCAGGTGATGACGACTATTGCTTTTGTTCTCTGACCCGTGCCGTTGCTTCATGTGTTGACTGGTGTCTGATAGAAATCTCAATTCTTCATCTCATCTCCTTCTGAAGTTGCTGTCCTAATTTGATCATGTATTCGTTAACTATACGTAAAACTAAATGTATGTTAAACTTCTATTGTGTTTTGAGGATGATTTGTCAGACTATGGCCAGATGTGTTATCGTCATAAAATAAAGATCGTACTAATAGAGTGGTGTGGGTAGTATAGAGGAAGTTACGCAATTATTACAGCATGTGAAACAGAATTTGAGCGAAAAACAAACTGAGAAAGCGATTCAAAAACATTTGGAAATTTGGCACACAGTAATTTTCCAATTTTCTTAATGAATTAACGTCAATATACCTACCACACCTCACCCCTACATCATGTCCGTGTGTACAAGTATTAACGAGCCATGGTGTGGATGGACAATCGGCGATGTCAAATTCGTGTCCTCGACATTGTAGTTCATCTATAGCTACCAGTCCATTTCCGGGACCGAATTGGTTAACTTTATAAACATTGACTGTCCTAAAATTGTCAAATAAAATAAATTAAAATAAAAATAAGATAAAATAAAAAAATATAAATATGTTTAAGAGTTTTTTTCCATTGTACTACCGCGCATAAACTGACTCAATAAAACGGAGCTACTAGTTTTCATTCTTGTATATGTTCGTTGTTTCCCATTTATTCATAACAGTACATCAGTCAGATTATATTCAAAAGAAGTAACGCTTAGATGTCTTTAATAATAGCTGTTTTGTTTGTGATGCGGATGTTAACCACAAATTACGTGCAATTAAAGAGGGCATACTAGTTAATTGCACGTATTGTCGTAATACATGCATACAAGTAAACCAAACACGTTTTGGATATTCAACTGCAATAAACTACACGTTGATATCAAATATTCGAAAACAAAATGTAGTCAATATTATAGGTTACTGAATGTGTATGGAGAAATATTACTTGGAATGAATTATTTTGGTCAGCTTGCGACTCAGCCTACGATAAAAGAATGATTTCTAAGTAAAATTCCTCTATAGAAATGCAAAAATCTTTTTATTGAATACCTTCATATTATTTTCGTCTTATAGAATAGACATATTGTCTACAATACATGTTTAAAGAATTTATAGCATTTCCGCATTTTATGTTGTTGTTTCATTTTGTTCTTTGCGGTTCTGTGCTCTTAAAAAATGGCAGCGCACAATAGAAACAATTCTAAACGTGTTAATGTTTAATTACGTTTCCGTTTGCATGGTTTAGAGATGCAGTAATACATAAGAGTACTCAGCGTTGATGGCTTATGTATCAGTTTACTTCGGGAATATTTCTTGACCGTCATGTTGACGTTTTTAATCGAGAGGGTAAACATTGACATACCTAAGAGAGTATGAGAGTGGACCTTTGTCGTATTGTAGCAGCTAATTTTAATATCAATTCATGTCAGAGCTGATCTTCGGCAATATTATTTCTAGAAGTAGTTATTTCTAGAAGTAATCAATAATAGCCATGGCAATTTCGTGCAGACAAACAAAATACGCGTTTATTTTGAGGCTCTCTGCACCCCCGTTCAGTATCAAAGTATCCGTTATCGTAGACTACTGAAAATATGCTCCAATGCAAAGTCAATGGGACTATAAGAAAGTATACGACAACAGAAACAAGTATGAAAGTCGAACTGGTAATGTAGCTTTCACAGAACACAGTAAACTCAAAAACACGCATAACGAAACACATGAATAGCAATGTTAACAAGGAATAAAGGCATATGACGTCACAAACACAAAAAGGTTGACAATAGGGCTACCGCCTTGGAACCGTCAGTGGCAAAAAAGGCCGCTGGGGGTTTAAACCAGGTTCTAAGATACACCAAATCTCACACTTACATTACTGTCCTCCCAATACAACGGGACAGTGTAATAAAGAAATCCCCGCCATGATCTATTCTCTAACCGAAAGCCATCATTAATAGGCAACAATAAGTACAACACAAAGATGTTCGCGTATATATAAATACAAAAAAGACAATAGCCAAGAAATCCACCAAGAAGGTACTCAATGACTTGGCAGAAGCCAGAGCAACAAGAGAATAACTCAGTGAGGGCCCGACAAGACAATATTGCAGACGTCATGTAAAACACTCATATTGGATGTATGATGATTTACTATCTGCGTGTTTTGATATGCAAAAGATAATTCTACTCACGTTTGGTCTCGTTTGTAACCAAGCATGTTACAAATAACATTCGCATCTCCAACACTAAAATCAGTATCACAAATTGTAGCCCACGTCTTCTCAGTTAGAATCTCCACTCTACCCTCAGCTGGAGTGGAACCCCCAGTTAACCTAATCGGCGTTTTCGAATCTGTATAGTTAAATTATGACTAAATAATAACAGAATAACGTGTATGGTATAAATATACTTGCGTAGGAACAGAGATTTAGACAAGTATAGAATTATTTATCGTGTTATTTTTTTTTTATCCTAATCAAGCGAGCTAAATGTTGCTTGAAAGCTTCCTTACAGATGCAGGTATGTTAATCATTTGCACTGAACAACCGCCAAATATATGCATTGAGATGTAACCAAGACAACGTAAATTAGTACATATGCAAACAAGACAAATAACAAACGCATTACTGCATGTGCTTAGGAGGCATTAAATGATGAGATTCATCGTTTTAAATCGGCAAGTTTATTTGCGATACCAGTAATGACTTACAACAAGCCACCCAAATATCTTCATCATGCGAACAATCTGTGATACCCCAAGATTTCACCATACATTGAGCTATGTCCGTCTCTTCACCAGTACATTGAACGTCATCTATCCATTGTGGCCCGGTTCCATTACCCCCTGTGTAGACATAACCCCTGAAACACAAGACAGGCAAATGCATTTGCTATTCCACTGACAAACTTGACAGCATTCACCTAACGTGACTTGACCCCTATAACCATTCGACGTAAACTACATGTTATATTCCTACAGGGCCATTAAATTCATCCAAATATTGCGGAACTATCACCGTGTCTCAGTAGTAGCGATCACGTTTATAATATAATACTTAGCGTAAAAGTAGATATAAAAGTCGAACAGGAAATGCAGCATTCAATGACCACAGGGAACCAAATGCACGCATGGAAACAAACTACAATTTTAAAGATTTTAAAAAGGTAGACACGACAACACAAACATAAAAGGGTTGACTTGGAACGGTCAGTTTTACTTTGAGACGACGGCAGTAAATACACGTACCATAAGATCAAGGAGCTTTTGAACCGATACTATACATGCATGGTAGACCAGCTCCAAAGATAAGGATATTTTCTGCCCGTGTAGAAATACATTGTAGGAGCGGGGAAAGAAATTAGACATAACATTATTTCAGTACTATATATTTTATGGAAACGGCATATTTTATGGAAACGTTCATGCAACTACCTCCCTTTATCCCAAAGAGAAACCCAATCTAGGGTACGAAATTAAATCCCTTGGGACGAAAGTTAATGCACCTACCTCCCTTTTTCTGTTACGCATCGACAATTCCTCTCTGTACCCAATTTCGTCAATGTCACACTTGTGTGTTTGAGATGTCTTATCTTGCCTTTTATTCATCTTTGTATTTATACTTAACGTCATTAAAAGTTCAAGTATTTGTTAGTTTGTATTTATTTTTAATTAAATTGTCTCCAAGATCGATTGCATAAATCCGAGTTTACTTCTTTCATACATGAATTTGATCGGTCACCAGATTTATAGGGAATGTGGATAATTTCTAACATGTACATAACACTACAACCGATCTTGGAAATAAATACAAACTAAAAACAAACTTGCACTTTTAATGGTGTTAAGAATAGTTGTTCTTTGTTTCTTTGTGTGTTTGTGGTTGACTGTCGTCCTTGAATACTACCTTTCCTGATCGATTTTTTTATATCTACATTTACATGTACATGTCGAGGAGTCACCGCGTAATTATTGTATTTTGTTCTTCAATTATATATAGTTACAGAGTTTCGCCTTCACTCCTCGATATATCTGTAAAGGAAATCCAATAATATGTACTTGTATTATTACGGACCAAAAAACACCAACCTACTATAATCATTATAGTCTTGGTTTTCGTCGCAGTATGATCTAATAAAAGGAAACGAAACTCACTGGTTGCTGAAGCCAAGTGATTTGCAAACAACGGATGCCGCTTTCCGGTCAAAGTGGTCATCACATACTGTTCCCCATTGGTTATTATAGAATATTTCTAGACGACCTTCTCTTGGGTCAGGAGTTCCGCTAAGCCGAATCTGTGAGCCTGTCGAAAAAAATAAAATATAGGTTTTATAGTTTATTAAAGTCTCGTTATAGTACAATAGTATATACAATAAAACATTACACATGCTTTTAACTATGCCATTTTAAAAGAATTACAAGAGACTATATGCAATTAAATTTCACATTTACAACAATAAAACAATATGATAGACATTTAACTTATTCGATTGATCCTGGACATATTGCACCAGCCGTGTCACATATCAGACTCACTACTGAAGCAATACCACACTGCCAATTACCAATATCCTATATAGAGGATCAAATTAGTAAACATTAATTCAGATGGACATAGAACCGCCACGACGTCAGACACACTTTAGCGCCAAAACGTCATAAAATATGTGACGTCGTAACGTCGCGTCTCACACATAACGTTGCGTATACAATAGTTCGTGTTTTACCTCTTTACAAAATAGCAGTTAACTTTTTAACAAACCAACTACAATGTTTTGTATAACGTGCATTATTTTTATAAGCTGTCACAAATAATACGTTTATGACTCAGATCTGGGTGAATTTGTAATAAATAAAATAGTTTCAGTTAATTAACTTGCGTAGTGTTACATGTTTAACTCAACCAATCAAAATCGTTCCAGGTTGTGTTACACGTGTGTCATATTAATATTAAATGGGTGTTCGACACTGCTAACAAGGGAAGTTATGTGATAAAACAACAAAACCTTAAAACCCGACAAGCCAATGTCATAGTACAAACAACTAATGTCACACGCTGAATGTTTACTACTTGATGTGTAGTTAACCAATGGTAGCGAAATACAGGAAGAGAGATCTCTTGGATATAGCTGTACACACAACGCTACAAATGTGTGCCTTCAAATTAGTAGTGTTATTGATTACTGGTCCTTTGGGATTATCAAACTCATTCTTTGTGCGTGTAAAGAATACCGCTTAAGCCGGTTCTAGGAGGCGTGATAGGTGTTGCACCTTACATTACCTCTCATGAACAGACTCAAATTATCAAATTAACCGAGTCGGCTACTTGTCTCTCCTGTGTGTGTTTGTGGCTTCCAAGGAATTCCCTTTTCAGTATTTATTGACATTCACACTAGAGTTTGTTTAGTGCTGTGTGGCTGCTGTAAAAAGTCGCACAAACACTACAAATCAGAAATGTTATAACTTGCTGGTCCCTTGGGAATATCAAGCCCATTCGTTGTGCATATAAAGTAGAACACCGCTTAAGCCGGTGCTACGGGGAGTGAGAGGATGGCACCTTATATAACCTCTCATGACCAGACTGAATACAACCGAGTCTGCTACTTTTCTCTCTTGCTTGTGTGTGTTGCTTCCAAGGGATCCCCTATTCAGTATTCAAAATGACATATTCAAAAGTAACGAAAGTATTTTTTATTAAATTATTTTTAAAATTGAATCATACAAACAGATAATACACATTCAATACTTACCACAGTCAATCCCGATATCAAGGTTATGTGGACATGTGGCGTGTTCCCATGGGTTCGATCGACACTGATTCACGTCTATCTCTGTTCCATCACACTGAAGGTGATCAATGAATGCCGTACCGTGTCCTTGTCCGTAACGACCGTCGGTGTACACCACGACCGTCCTGAAGTACAATTGACCAATCATTTGCTATAGAAGGCTGAAGAAGGACTTCATATATATTTATATATACACAAGAAATATTTGCGAACAACCAAGGACAGACATCCCTCGGACGAACTACGGCAGGGTGCCTAGCTATGATGAGAGACACATAAATCGAACGTATGCATTCACTTCCTAAAACGGATAGCTGCAACACACGCTGATAAATACACGTATAGTTCATATGAGTGGGATCACATTTAAAGATTCAACCACATACACACTATATTAAGACAGTGACAATGAAAGATGCCGGATCACTTGGGTACTGTAAATTCAGCAAATGCTATATATTAAAGGGAGATAATTTGAACTCACAAAGGCAACTTTCGACATTTGGGATCTAAGGATCTAAGAGATTCACGTTCACAAAGCATAATTATATATATTATGGAGAGAGAGAGAGAGAGAGAGAGAGAGAGAGAGAGAGAGATTCTTCCTCAGCCTACTGTAACAAATGATGAAACATGCTATTCTATAACGTTAATATTCTATACCCTTAAACATTCATATACACATGATCATCTGTGTTTTATACTTGTATCGCACAATAATGCTGTTTTTGTTAGAGGATATAGCCTGGCGAGAATTTCTTTATGTTCTGTAGAATATCGATATTTATGGTATTTGCATGATTTCGAATAATGTCAGAATTAAATGACAAGTGGATTAATGACGGTCGATCGAGAGGTGCAACATTTATATCTTAAATTATAAATGATAAACACGCACAATCTTATTTTCGCAGCTACCAAGACAAGAAAAAGACTGGAAGACTATTTATTAAAATTAAATGGAAGATATACATGATATAGATAAGACGAAGTAGACAGCGGTCTGTTTTGGCGGAAAGTGAACGTGCGCAGACAACACTGATTGCAAAGGCGTCGGTAGCGAGTTTAGATTTGATGATGCTACCCTCAGAGATCCGAAGGAGGTGACGCATACATCGGGAGAATATTTTATATTTTGAAAATATATTTTCTGATGTAGATAAACTGCAATTTGATAAGCAATATGCTGAGTTTGTTAATTCAGAAATAGAAACGATACAATGCATAAGTGATGAACGCTTTAATACAAATATTTCCATGGAGGTGAACAACTATACAATAGTCTTTCTTTCCTATTTACCGACATGTATAATACATAACTAAATATAAGTATCGGGCTCAGCGATCTCAAAAGATCGAATGAATAACAGTCCTGATTGCTTCATTTGTGTTACATGAACTAATTTACTTCAGTAAAGAAAATTAAAGCGAACTGTTTGTTGCGTTTCATGATGTGAGGCAAGCTTTTGATAAACTATGATAAACTATGACATAATGGCCTCTTTGATAAATCGCATAACATGGGTCTGAATATCAAATTACTGAATATAATCATGGATATCCACATATCCGTGACAAGCTGTGTATTGTATAAGGGGTACAGATCGGTGTGTTTTCTTTATTAAGCAAGGTACAGGGCAATGTGGGAAATCTCTCCCTGTACGTACTTAAGCTTCATAAATGAATTGATGAATTTCTTGTCTGCTAGCACTAGCATTTATCGTATAAGTGATACATGTTTCTGTTTCTGTTGTCCAACGTCCGCGGATTATATGGCTTTGGTATCACTTTCTAATACAGGTCTTGATAATATGTCGGCCGCAAAAAATGCGGAGTTATTGTTTTCAATGAAAAACACGGGAGTATACGGGAGTATACAAACTCTAACCGATTGTGTATATACACTGAACATAATTCCTAATTACTTTTGTATTTTTTTATTTTAAATATATTTTAGAATAGATATGTGATAAGTATTTTGTCTTGACCCATAGTTTGTAAAAAAATAATTTTTTGTTTAAATTGTTACATCCCTTTATATTAAAACATGAAATGTGCTGATAAAACACCTAACATGAGTCAAAGATCGCTTAAAGATTTAAAATTCTTAAAATTGGTATGAAATAATAGAAAAAAACATAAACAATTTACCCATTTATCGCAAATTCTCCGTCTATAAAAAAATTCAATATATGGATAATCTTAAATGACCTCCCTTTAACTTGAATATTGTTTGAAATTCAAATAACTGTAATTCAGCGTTAACATTGAATATTTCGAAAAAAAAATTGCAAACGCATTTGTAGTGTTAATGCTAGTAAAACATGATGTCAAAATAATTTTCACTGGCATATTTTAGAATTAGGAACATCGAAAGCTTCACTAATTCGAAGTACTCAATGAAATCCTATATACCCAGTTGTATAAGTGTTATTTCTAAGAAAACACATTGACTTAAAAGTTTTAAAATATGTTAATGCAATCAGAGCAGACGATTACATTATTTTTGCAGTTTAACCTTATCTCTAATCAAGCTCAAAATACACAAAACAATGAGAATATTATTGACATATTCTTAGGTAGGTACTTAGCAATTTGGTTTAGTGTAGGTATTAACGAACTAAAATAAGTGCTAAACTATACACATCTCGGTACAGTTGTTGATAAATACCTTACATTAAGTAAATATGTTGACGAATCTTGTGCCGTATCAAGAAAATCAAAAGTACATTTTTTGGTCTGATGAACAGTGGTTTGATACAGGATCAAGGATACATCCATTGACATGCAGGACTAAATATAACTCCATTGTCTTACCCAAGGCTTTATTTGGTTGTGAATCCTGGAACAGCCTGACAAATTCGGAATTATTATTGTTAGAGCGAGCTTTGATTTTGCATAACATTTAGTCAAGCATTGCCTAAAGAACTAGAACCCACGTGGCATTATCTCTATGCAGTTCAATGCCAATCGAGTACGAAATAGATAAAAATTGATAAAAAGAAGCTGCAGCTTCTTTGCTAATTATGTCCTCTTAATGTTCGGTTTGCAGCAAAGGATATATATCTTTTACGTCTCACCTCTTTCGGAATTAATGTACATTATTAAATTCCCTTTTTTTAATTCAGATATCTTGTGATTCTTGTTATGTATGACTTACTTAAAAGTAATAAATAAATACTAATACAAAAATAGAAGTTTTCCGAATAAGAAATAGTTGGAAAAGCACGACACATAGTTAACAATATCCCAAGAAAATGTTGTCTCGCAATAATAGCTCAACTGACTCAAGAAATGATGGAGCATCAATGGAGCATCAATGCGAACTAAGTGACAGACACTAGTATCCATGTTCTCAGTAGCTGTGTGTTTTTAAATGATATCAGGAGAAAGTTTTGGTATATATTCGAAACAATTTCGATATTGATATTTATACATATGTTGCACGTCTTAATCCAAAAAGAAACTGGTCCATATATTACTCGGTGCATGCGATTTTAATCTGCAAAACATGTTGTATACTGCAAGTAATTTGGAATATTTTACGTTAAACTCTGTTTACTTTGTTTATAATATGTGGACTGGGGATTTCTTACACTGTCCTGTTTTAATGGGATGACAGTAGGGTATGTGTGAGGTATGGTGCACCCTAGAACCGGTTTAAACCCCCCAGTGGCCTACTTTGCCACTGACCGTTCCAAGGCGGTAGCCCTATTGTCAACCCTTTTGTGTTTGTGATGTCGTTTGCTTTTATTATTACTTTTGCCTTCTTGTTTGTCTGTTTGCATGTTTGTTTCTGTGTTCTGTGGTTGACTGTCCTCCATGAATGCTACTTTCCCTGTCCGATCTTTTTATATATTTTTCTTATAGTTCGGCTTTATCATCGAATCATATTTAATCATCTCGCTTATCTCGGATAGAGACGCGTTAGAAAGAGCAGGTGAGTGTAAAGCCTGCAGACACCAAGTGGGAAGGTCCCATGGTGCAGGCAATCACAAGCCCTGCTTAAATGTGTGACAAAACATCTCAAATAACGTTCACAAGTCTGATACAGGGAAGAGTGTGAATATAACTATCCCTACCATTTCCGGTTGCAAGAAATGTGATAAGATGGAACTTTATTAACTGTCTAATCACAGTCTTTATAATAAAGAGTGTGAAAACAGCCAGCTATCTTTTCTGCTCAAGTAATGGCAGATTACCATCAGCTAATGAATCTCAGAACACCAGTTTCCAAAGTCCGTTGGCATAACCGTTTGTCAGCTGAGGTCTGTGTCTTATGTTCACAGTTGTCAGCTGATGTCTGAGTCTATGTTCAGAGTTGTCAGCTGAGGTTTGTGCCTTATGTTCACAGTTGTCAGCTGATGTCTGGGTCTATGTTCAGAGTTGTTAGCTGAGGTTTGTGTCTTATGTTCACAGTTGTCAGCTGATGTCTGGGTCTATGTTCAGAGTTGTTAGCTGGGGTTTGTTTCTTATGTTCACAGTTGTCAGCTGATGTCTGGGTCTATGTTCAGAGTTGTTAGCTAAGGTTTGTGTCTTATGTTCACAGTTGTCAGCTGATGTCTGGGTCTATGTTCAGAGTTGTTAGCTGAGGTTTGTGTCTTATGTTCACAGTTGTCAGCTGATGTCTGGGTCTATGTTCAGAGTTGTTAGCTGAGGTTTGTCTCTTAAGTTCACAGTTGTCAGCTGATGTCTGGGTCTATGTTCAGAGTTGTTAGCTGAGGTTTGTGTCTTATGTTCACAGTTGTCAGCTGATGTCTGGGTCTATGTTCAGAGTTGTTAGCTGAGGTTTGTGTCTTATGTTCACAGTTGTCAGCTGATGTCTGGGTCTATGTTCAGAGTTGTTAGCTGAGGTTTGTGTCTTATGTTCAGAGTTGTCAGCTGATGTCTGGGTCTATGTTCAGAGTTGTTAGCTGAGGTTTGTGTCTTATGTTCAGAGTTGTCAGCTGATGTCTGGGTCTATGTTCAGAGTTGTTAGCTGAGGTTTGTGTCTTATGTTCACAGTTGTCAGCTGATGTCTGGGTCTATGTTCAGAGTTGTTAGCTGAGGTTTGTGTCTTATGTTCACAGTTGTCAGCTGATGTCTGGGTCTATGTTCAGAGTTGTTAGCTGAGGTTTGTGTCTTATGTTCAGAGTTGTCAGCTGATGTCTGGGTCTATGTTCAGAGTTGTTAGCTGAGGTTTGTGTCTTATGTTCACAGTTGTCAGCTGATGTCTGGGTCTAGGTTCAGAGTTGTTAGGTGAGGTTTGTGTCTTATGTTCACAGTTGTCAGCTGATGTCTGGGTCTATGTTCAGAGTTGTTAGCTGAGGTTTGTGTCTTATGTTCACAGTTGTCAGCTGATGTCTGGGTCTATGTTCAGAGTTGTTAGCTGAGGTTTGTGTCTTATGTTCACAGTTGTCAGCTGATGTCTGGGTCTATGTTCAGAGTTGTTAGCTGAGGTTTGTGTCTTATGTTCAGGGTTTCGGCTGTTATTAATAAAGAGCTAACAAAAGAAGCTTATATGTTTACATGTGATTGGGCTGTTGGGCATGTTTGACATCATGGATAAAAAATGTAAATTTTAATAAATATAACAATGATTCGTATTTAATATCCGACTATGTAACCTTGTATTTGGTTTCAACAAGGGACATTCATGTGATATACTATTATTTCTGAAAGACTCACTTTGTTGTAGTATAGCAATATAGTTTTGCCAATAGTAATGTTTAAACTACGAGGTTCCTAATTAATAACACATTTTGTAATATTTTGTTTTTCGTTTCGACATGGGACACAAAGTATTTTAATAATAACAACCTCTTTTTTTTTATTTACTATTTATGACTTAAATTCATCTTTGTCGTATATGTTATATGGGATGTATAACTATTCTGTATTTTGAACAGTTAACTAACGATTTAGTTAAGTCACATGTGTTGTATTTATGCCATTTATATGTTGATTTGTATATACTTTGACTGTAATATGTATGTATACTCTCTTATACTTGGGGAAAATAAAGATCTACTACTACTTATATTAACCATTGAACAATTAATGAATTTATATAAAAGCTAAGATAATTGCATGTACACCTATCGTTACTTACGCCGAACCGAAGTAGTATCCCAGCATTCTGCACACGACATTAGCTTCCCTATCGTCAAAGTCGTCACTGCAAATTGTACCCCAGTTACCATGGTAATATATCTCCACACGACCAGAAGTTGACGTTGACCCATTTGTTAATCGAATAAGCTCATTTGCTAATTAGGAAAAAAATATATAGATTAATATCGTATAAATAAAAAACAAAATATGTATAGTAACCGGAAAGAGTGTTTTTTGTTTACACACGCATATTTTAAGATGGATGCGAATAAATAATTAAGGTGAACATGATTAAGTCTTTTTTACTATAATAATGCACATTTATCAAATAAGAGGGAACACTAGCCTTTCAAGACCAGTTTACTGCGCTGTTGAAAAGGAATGCTCTAATATAATGAACAAAAAAAGAAACGTCCGCTGATGTTGATGCTCATTGTCTAGACAGCTGAACTGGAAACAAAAAATGATGTTTTAAGAATAATTAGATAGACCGCCAATAACAGTCGTAACAAAGATGTTTTCAATACACAAGGGAGTCCCTTTTTACTTAAAACAATGCATTTTGGCCACACAAAAAAAATAAATCTACGAAAATTACCGAAGTTTGTTCTAGACAATTTTTTCTCTATGTTCCTTACCAAAAAACAAAAAACAAAAACAGAACACAGATTGTGTACTAGATAGCAGCCTTTGATTATCAACAATCATCCAATTATCTCCCTTTAACATGTCCATAGCATCCATAAAAGAGTATTGCTTGGCAAATTTGAAACTTTGTATTTGGATATTTAGTACTTACTTACAAACATCAAACATTGTTTTATCAAATCGCTGTTTAAGCTTTTATATGCCCACAAAAACTGGCCTATGGAAATACCAGCAAAATAAGTCGGACGTTTCCTTTTTTGTTCAGTATATATATATAATCCGAATCCTCTTATATCATGATCACGGACATAATGACCTCTGTGGACCCAGTAGCCTTATTAAATCACTGAAATGTATTACAGGCATATTAACATATCACTATATAAGCAGATATAAAAATAGAACTGGAAAAGTAGCATACACACACAGAAACAAATAACATAGAACTATTTTAAGATAATAATTAATATTTAATTTCCTTGAAATTTTAAATAAACTAGATAAGTCTAGATATTGCATTATAGACAATATATTTCAATTATGTTGAAAATACTATGTGTTTTGGTGGTATTTTATGAAGAAAGATTTATTTTATGAAGATTGCCAGATATCGAACAATCGCCAATGTATGAAGTGGTCAGTAAGATGCCCAGAATAAGTGTAATTACGTTAATTATATTAACGTCAACAACAACAAAAAAGACAAAAACAGATTTTCGAAACAGGTATGTTTTCAGAATGTCTTGGGCACGAACCTTTGCACCCGACTTACTAATCCAAAGCAACATTTTTGCAATAACTTCTATTGTTTTCATAAGAATACTTATATAAACATGATAAACTGTCAGTCTCTGGCGCTGGTGCAAAAGCCCATTTGTAATATTTGACTAGTAATAACATACCAGTGGAAATGTCCAGCTGCATTCCAAGTGGCAGAGAGAAAGAATCGTTCATCTTAGCGCAAAACAGCAATGCTCCAAACACCGAACCGTCTTCGTGGTCTATCACAAAGTCAGAAACATCGTCAGGGAGCGTCGTCTCAATAACTGTGTAATGTTTGTTCGCGGACTGTACATTTACCCTTCTTATGTGCTGAATAGTGACCGTATTTTTATTCATTCGTATTCCAGACAGATTTTCTGTCGGAATAATGACGACTACTATACATGTATCTCTAGCTGAATCGACATTAAAACGGTACGAGCTATCAAACTGATTGATGCCTGGAACAACTGTCATGGACGGACCACCGAAATCACGTGACCCTCCTGCCGTGATCCGATTCGCTGTAAGGAGTGTGACGTAAACGGGTCTGAGCGCTTCAATGATAATTACTGATGCTGAGTTAGCCTGGATAAATTTATCTATATAGGTGGATGTATTTAAATATATAGTTTCCTCATTCGAATCTACAGTTATTTTAACTTTGGTGCCATCGTCACGTCCGAGAACTCTTACGACATTTGCCAGAGACGAAAACAGTGGTATAACATAAGTTCTGTCCCATGATGACATCGGTGGATTCTGTTCGACAATAAAGTCACATGCAAAAGTGTTGCTAGGCAGCGGAGAGCACATGCTGCCAGAAAATACAGCGACATTTCCATCGGCCTTCACGATTGTACCGGTTAAATCCTGATCACTCTGTATTTGCCATGTCTGAAATTTGTCGATCGTTTCGTGCACAACTTCTCCCTCTCTGTATGTTAGCCCATAATGTGTAACGTTCCCTTTAGTTTTAAGGTTAATGGAGACTTTGGTTCGATCGTTGACACTTGTAACAACAAGCTGACTCTTGTATGTAGAATTGAAAGACATAATAATATATTCGTTAGCCAGGGCCGGTATCGGCAGTGCCGTATAACCACCCATAGAGGGCGCTCTGTCGTCCATGACGTACACATTAATCGGATGATCAGCCTTAATATGAATGCCTTTAAATGATATCTCTGTTCCGATCCCTCTCAGACTGGGTTCAAGTTGAACAAGTGTAGCTCCCGGCTGTACCTGATAGGTGTTGGACAAACCAATAAACGGGGCTTCAACAGTGACGTGGGTTGTGACGTTACTCGTGATTTGAAGCGTTGTTTGTCCAGGTGACACCTGCTCTGTCAGAGCTAGAAGGAACTCTGTACCTTGAGTACCTTTGTCAATGATAATTGTTTTTTTTTTAAATATAATTAAATTGAGAACAACAAAAGCTTTGATAATTGTATGAAAATCAAATTATATTTGAATAATTTAAATGAAATTAAAGCCTGTAGAATTATATGACGTTTGCGATGTATATTTCGTCTACCATTATACCGCCATTATAATAAATTATATTCAAACATCAAGACGAGTGCAATACAAATGGAAGCAAACGTGTTCTCATTTAATTTCATCTCTTATGTCTAATACTTACCAACGCTTGTGGAAGTCACTGGACAAAGCAAAACAAGTACAACCAATACAGCTGCCATGTCGAACTGTAAAACATTAATAATGTCACGGTTATTTTTGATAAATATACGAAAAGTGTTATCAAACTTGCACAGCAAAAATACATATATAACAGCCATCTGTTACGATTGCTACTCCACTCCTGCTTAGAGTATGTTAACATGGTTAAGCTGAAATGCTGTTGGTTTAACATATTTTATTGCAACATTTGCATTGGTTTGAATTTGTTACTTTGACAGCATGTCATGATCATGCCTGCATTTGACGACGCTGCTGTCAAGCTGTATCAAGAAATGGATTTTATCATTTGTTTTTACGTAGCTGTGTCTACGTATCTTGTTGTATTCAATCCGATGACTTGCATAGCTCATTTTTGCGCAAACGTCAAGCAATAACATTAACAGATATCCACTGTGACCGACCTGTCATATACTAGCTAAATATACTTTTTACATTAGCTATATCTATAATATGTTTGTTGCACAACTAACAGTGATTCGGTCATCAGATGCATGTGTTAGTGTAGTCATCAGATGCATGTGTTAGTGTAGTCATCAGATGCATGTGTTAGTGTAGTCATCAGATGCATGTGTTAGTGTAGTCATCAGATGCATGTGTTAGTGTAGTCATCAGATGCATGTGTTAGTGTAGTCATCAGATGCATGTGTTAGTGTAGTCATCAGATGCATGTGTTAGTGTAGTCATCAGATGCATGTGTTAGTGTAGTCATCAGATGCATGTGTTAGTGTAGTCATCAGATGCATGTGTTAGTGTAGTCATCAGATGCATGTGTTAGTGTAGTCTTCAGATGCATGTGTTAGTGTAGTCATCCGATGCATGTGTTAGTGTAGTCATCCGATGCATGTGTTAGTGTAGTCATCAGATGCATGTGTTAGTGTAGTCATCAGATGCATGTGTTAGTGTAGTCATCAGATGCATGTGTTAGTGTAGTCATCAGATGCATGTGTTAGTGTAGTCATCAGATGCATGTGTTAGTGTAGTCATCAGATGCATGTGTTAGTGTAGTCATCAGATGCATGTGTTAGTGTAGTCATCAGATGCATGTGTTAGTGTAGTCATCAGATGCATGTGTTAGTGTAGTCATCAGATGCATGTGTTAGTGTAGTCATCAGATGCATGTGTTAGTGTAAACATGAGACAACTGGTCATACAGTCACCAACGCACGCTAATGAAACGACACCGTGATTACACACTTTACCACAATCTAAATCAAATGAAAATAAATAAATCGTCAACGGACAGGACAGGTCACAACACACAGAGTGGTGAAGACAGAGTTACCGAGAGGGAACGGTCAGTAGGCATACTGGTTAGCTGAACTCGTTATTATGTATACATAACATCGCTTATATTCGTCTTCAGCGCCAACATTAATAAGTGAGTGTTAATAAAAGCACATCCCATTACAGGAAATCGGTTACAAAAGAGTCAACATGCAGAGAATTTGATAAACAATACAATGGTGTTGCAAAGATATATACATCTACGCCATTAAAAGTGCAAGTTTTTTAATTTGTGTTTTTTATTTTTAATTAAAATGTCTCCAAGTCAGAATCTACTTCTTTCAATACATCAATTTGATCGGTCACCAGATTTATAGGGAATGTGGATAATTTCTAACATGTACAAAACACTACAATCGATCTTTAAAATAAGCACAAAATGAAAACAACTTGTCAACCCTTTTGTGTTTGTGATGTCGTTTGTATTTATTATTACTTTTGCCTTCTTGTTTGTTTGTTTGCGTGTTCGTTTCTGTGTTTTGAGGTTGACTGACCTCCTTGAATGCTACTTTTCCTGTCCGATCTTTTTATATTTCTTTGCACTTTTAATAGGTATCCGGAATTATCGTGGCTCTATAAAATGAGGTATACGTCGGACAGAATATGTAGCTATCGCAGAACACGTTTAACCAATACACAACTTAAACAAACAATAATAAAGGTGGTAATAAGCAGCAAACAAGGCATTTATCATCACACATGAACAAGCAAACAAACAAACAAACGCTATCGACCTGTGATAAACGTATAGTATCCAACATCTAATCAATAATGCTTATATCGCAAGCCAAAAACAGTAGCATTTTGGGGAGGTATGTAAATATATGTTTTAAAATCATTAGAATTTAAAAACAAAAACAAAAACAATCTACGTTTATAATGTCCTGTTCAATGTTTCATTCATATAACTATATATATATATATATATATCATTTAAAGATACATACCCGCAGACATCCTTTGTATTGCCACATATTAAACAATAGTTTAACTTTGATTTGTGTTTGGTGAATATGAAAATGACTAGACAGTTAAACAGTAGACAAGCAGTGCACATTGTGTCACATATATAGGATCCTTATCTTGTATGTGAACCTTTCTCAGTGCGTTTAAGATAACAATTAAAGTTATTTAGTCTAACTTTAACTTATCTAACCTATTCATGCTGCCTTGTGTGTCAGAGAATATAGCCTGGCAGGGATTCCGTTATTTACACTGTCCTGTTTTATTGGGTGAGGTTTGGTTCACCCTATGACCTGGTTTAAACCCCACAACGGCTTTTTTCCCACTGACCGTCCAAGGCGGTATGCAAATCGTATACCTACTATAAAAGAGTATGATAATGGACCTTTGGAAACGGCCGAACATGACACATGCAAAATATTGCAGTCTCGGTTTGATTGAGACTGTTCATGAACGGTAGTGAAATATGCTAGCTACCGCTCACGCCCTCTAGCAGCGGGTTGAGCAGAACTCAATATTCATAAAATCAAAAGTACATAATTTTAACCATCCCGAAGATGGCATGCATATGGCGGTGGGTATAGAGATTTTCCTCCCCCATGTCCAGCGGTGACCTTAATGCCCGTCTTTCATTACAATGGTCAAAGTATGTTACCTCCTCATTTATTTTCTGCTATGGTTAGTAATATATATCCTGAAGAACTTCAACTCAATAGAGCCAATATTTCTGATACTGTCTCTTCTTCTCTAGATGTATATACATTTCTCGACTGGAAAGAAAAAATAATAAGCAAAATCTCTAGCAATAATGATAATCTATATGTTTATATTATTAAGTATGTTTCAGATGGGGATGTTACCCAAGTAACGCCTTATCAGATATACCTTTGCAGCTTATTCGTTTACGAGTTTATAGACGAAATTAGGAAACGTTTGTATAACTAAAGAGCTAATACATCAGGAATATCGTTACCATATAAACTTCGAGAAACCGTTGCACACTTGTATACTGATAAGGGAGATCCTTTGGAAGCAACACACACAACCAAGAGAATAAATAACAGACTCGGATTTATTATGTTCATGAAATTCTGAGGGAATGTAAGTGGCAACACTTCTCACGCAACCTAGTACCGGCTTTAGCCCTAGTACCGGCTTTAGCGGTATGCTGCATCAAAGCCACCTATACTGGGCTCGTCGGTCCGAAAAAACAATAAAAACATGAGTTGTTTTCAAAATATAACAATGATTTAAGAACTCTTCAGATTAAACTATACTTTTCATTACGTTGTCATTGATATCATACAGTTTTAGGGATGTTTTAAGGTATACACTGTATGTGGCATTAAGATATCTAGTGTATTTCTATGGCGTTAGAGCACCTTTCCGTATACGTCCAAACGTTGGTAGCTCCACTGAGGAAGTGTCGATTCTTACTGGTTCTACCAGTGGGTGGTCTGCCTCTACCACAAACAAAATAGACCGTCCTATTTAACCTGACATGTGTTGAAAATGACGTAAAACATCATACAAACAAACAAATCTACCGATACCAGCCGTGCAATGCATATTCAACGTACGTTACGCATGTAAGTTGTATATGATAGAGATACGACACTCTTAAAGATGTTAAGGTCAGATGTTGTTAACAACGTACTTTACAGCTATGACGAAGCTTTTTAATACATTACCAGTTTGAATTTGAAACTGCATTTTCAATCGTCTGGTTATCCGATTCTACAATAGGTTTTAATATAAAATTGATGCAATATATTCCATAAATAGAAATATGTAACAAGGATAAGCTTAAATACTATGTTATTAATTACTATTAATGATTTTCAAATATGCAAAATTAGTAGATAAAAAATAAGGGACGTCGCGAGTTTTTACAAAATCAAGATTGACCTGTGTCCCTTTAAAGTCATTGGAGAAATAATCGCAATGGCGTCGCGAACCGTCAACCTTGTATTTCCGGCGTCGCGAACCTTGTATTTCTGGTATGTGGTAATCATGCTAGATAGTTAGACCTCGGTGCCACACAAGGACCAAAATACGTGAACAGAATAAACCAACTAATGAACGTACATGGCCCAATCACACAAGGACCAAATACATGTACATGGCTCCATCACACAAGGACCAAAATACATGAACATAATAAACCAACTAATGAACGTACATGGCCCCATCACACAAGGACCAAATACATGTACATGACCCCATCACACAAGGACCAAATACATGTACATGACCCCATCACACAAGGACCAAATACATGTACATGACCCCATCACACAAGGATCAAATACATGTACATGGCCCCATCACACAAGGACCAAATACATGAACAGAATAAACCAACTAATGAACGTACATGGCCCCATCACACAAGGACCAAATACATATACATGGCCCCATCACACACTGACCAAATACATGTACATGGCCCCATCACACAAGGACCAAATACATGTACATGATCCCATCACAAAAGGACCAAATACATGAACAGAATAAACCAACTAATGAACGTACATGGCCCCATCGCACAAGGACCAAATACATGTACATGGCCCCATCACACAAGGACCAAATACATGTACATGGTCCCATCGAACTGGTGGACACATCAATTGCATTGTTGTTTGTTTGATGCTATAATATTACGTTAAGAGTGTTTGCGGGAACGATCGAAAGAAAACAAAAGTGGGCTTGTTGGGGCTTGTGCTAAAATGTACCTTACAGCCTTTATCCATTAGTTTGATTGCCTGTGTCTTTTCTCCAAAACACTTTGATAGAGAGCAATACACACAATGTGTTTCTGTTACAAAACGGACATGGGGGTTCGTGCCACACAAACAAAAACGGTGACTCGAATACATACAAGAAATCGTGTCGTGATTCAGTTTTGTTTTAATCAAATGCAAAAACAGTAAACATAGAGAATCTATAACAGCTGAATTTGTTGTAATGAACTATACTCAGTTTAAAAAAAAAGTGGACACTGAGTTTTGTTTAGATTAGCATTTCTAATATCTTTAAACAATTATATCAATGCTCATATGTTTTATCGATGTCCCTAAAAAGTCGTGATAAACGTTTTTGTTCAGTACATATATAAAGAAAGTAACTCGATTAAGATGCTCACCTCAGACAGCATTACACATACAAACATGTTGATATGACCGTTTTAAAAAATGGGTCGTATTATGTTTTCACGCAGGGTGGGCGGTGAGTGGACGGATGGGCGGGCGGACGCTTGTATTTTTTTCCAGTCATTAAAAACAGAAAGCCTGCATGGACTGCACTTCATATTTGGGGTTAATATTAATGGGTATAATACCTCGGTCAAGTTAGATAACCGGCCAGATCGTATCCATATTGCCGGAGTTATGTCCATTTGACTTTTTAAAAATGGTAACGATTGTTGCGGTTTCCGCTCAATAACTTGAACATTTATAACCCAATGTTGGAGAAACTTGGGGATAATGTTAATGGCTACAGTATCTCGATCAGGTTTAATAATCAGCTAGCTCTCATAATGTTATAGTATGCTATGTTATATAATAGTATGATATTATAATGCTAGAGTTAGGAACCTTTGATTTTTGAAAATTGCCGACTTTTGCGGTTTGCGCTCAATAACTTCAACATTTGTAATTCAATCTTGATGAAACTTAGGAATAATGTTTATGGGCATAATATCTCAAACAATCATGATAACCAAGCAGATCGTGCCTATAATTATTGAGTTATGACTCTTTGATGTTAGGAAAATGACAAATCTAGCGGTGTTCACTCAATTACTTGAACGTCGATAATTCTATCTTGATGACAACCATATACACTATTCATGGGAACACTATCTCGGCCAACTTCGACAACCAGCCAGATCGCACCTATAATGCATAAGTTATGGCTTTTTGTTTTTTGGAACGATTTATGCGGTTTTATTTGTTGTTATTGCGGAAGTTGATATTGCGGTAGTTATTATTGCGGTTGTATTAGTTGTTATTGCGGTTTTATTAGTTGTTATTGCGTTTTGTAGGTACGTCAGAAGATAAGTTCAAAGGACGACCGAACATCTGCCACTACCATCGGTTACGCTGGGTTAGCGTTTCTCATAGTTACTATCGCCGCTATCTTCCTTCTGGATGTGAACTTGATAGTCACTCACTTGCGCATGCTCCTTGAAAACATCCGGAACGTGTACCAGAATTGATTCATTAGTGTTGAAATGTATCATACTTAAAGGGAATGTAGCGGCACAGCCAAATCATCTGTATTATTGAGAGTTCTGTAAAACTTGAATAAGGTTGAAAGAATGATCAAAATTGCGGCTTCCATTATTAGAAAAACCTTCAAATGGTCATACCTGTCTTGTTTATCATCAGATTTTGATAATACTTTCACCTTTTTCCAAGTTTGTTTTACAACCCTCTCAATAACAGAGCTTGTTTGACTGTGTCGCTATATTCCCTTTAACGTTTTGCCAAAGTGGTTTCTTTCATGTAAAAGACGATGTATTTATGATAAAAAACGCATTATCATTGTGTAATACATGTAATAAGTGCTCAACTTTTTTTCTGAATTCTATAATAATAATACAAGTTTTTCCTTACATCTTCTTACTACTAAATAGTGTGCATGTACTGTCCGTGCGTCTACTAACTACTCATTTAGGTATATGTACTGCCCGTGTGGCTACTTACTACACAAAAGCATAGTGACTGAGTCATCTTACAACCCAGTGGTGTGTATTTAGTGTCCGTGCGTCTTCTTACTACCCAGTAGTCTTTTTACTGTCTTTGTGTCTACTTACTACCCTGTAGATTGTAGTTAGTGTCCGTGCGTCTACTTACTAACCATTTGTGTATAATTACTGTCCGTGCGGCTACCTACTACCCAGTTGTGTGGTTTTACTGTCCGTGCGTCTACTTACTTCCCATTTGTGTATATTTACTTCCGTGCGGCTAGTTACTACCCATATGTGTATTTAGTGTCCCTGCGTCTTCTTACTACAAAGCTGTGTGTATTTAGTGTCCGTGCGTCTTCTTACTACAAAGGTGCGTGTATTTAGTGTCCGTGCGTCCTATTACTATATGTTATGTGTATATAGTGTCAGTGCGTCTACTTACTACCCATTTGTGTATATTTACTGTCCGTGCGTCTACTTGCTGCGCATTAGTATAAATTTACTGTCCGTGCGGCTACTTACTACCCAATAGCATATAGTGACTTTTTTTGAGTCTTCTTACTACCCAGTGGTGTGTCTGTACTGTCCGTGCGTCTACTTACTATCCATTTGTGTGTATATTCTGTCCGTGCGTCTTCTTACTACCCAGCGGTGTGTATTTACTGTCCGTGCGTCTTCTTACTACCCAGTGCCAGTGGTGTATATTTACTGTCCGTGCGTCTACTTACTACCCAATTGTGTGTATTTACTGTCCGTGCGTCTTCTTACTACCCAGTGCCAGTGGTGTATATTTACTGTCTGTGTGTCTACTTACTACCCAATTGTGTGTATTTACTGTCTTTGCGACTACTTACTACCCAGTGATGTGTATTTAATGTCCGTGCGTCTTCTTACAACCCAGTTGTGTGTATTTACTGTCTTTGTGACTACTTACTTCCCATGTGTGTATTGACTGCCTTTACCTCTACTTACTACCCAATATTATGTATTTACAGCCTTTACGTACAACCAAAGTTACTACCCAATATAGTGTATTGATTATCCCTGCTAGCCATGCTTGTGTATTTACTGTCCGTGCGGCTACTTACTACTCAAGTATGTGTATTTACTGTCCGTGCGGCTATATACTACCCAGGTATGTGTATTTACTGTATGTGTGTCTTCTTACTACCCAGTAGATTGTATTTAGTGTCCGTGCGTCTTCTTTCTACAAAGTTGTGTGTATTTAGTGTCCGTGCGTCTTCTTACTACAAAGTTGTGTGTATTTAGTGTCCGTGCGTCTTCTTACTACAAAGTTGTGAGCATTTAGTGACCATACGTCTTCTTACTATACGTTACTTGTATTTAGTGTCCGTGCGTCTTCTTACAAAAATATGTTTGTATTTACTCTCCGTGCGTCTTTTTACTGTATGTTATGTGTATTTAGTGTCCGTGGGTCGGCTTACTATATGTTATGTGTATTTAGTGTCCTTGCGTCTTCTTCCTACGAGTTGTGTGTATTTAGTGTCCGTACGTCTTCTTACTATCAGCTGTATGTATTTAGAGTGCGTGCGTCTTCTAACCAAACAGTTGTGTGTATTTAGTGTCCGTGCGTCTTTTTACTATATGTTATGTGTATTTAGTGTCCGTGCGTCTTTTTACTACCTACTGTCCATGAGGCTAGTTACAACCCAATACTGTATATTGATAATCCTGTTTGTATTGTATTCTTTCATATTTTTTTTTTTTTTTTTTTAATTTTAAATTTGAATATCAAGTGTACACAAATGTATATATATAGTACACGTGTGGATGTATTATAGTCTACCGCTCCTATAGTAAATTGTGACTTTATTGATTTGTGGAATGTATTTAACTTTCTGCCAGTTTTCAATTCAAAACATTAAAAATCGTGTATCACAAAATGTTGCACAGCTTACATCACAACATATTTTGAACTGCATTCCACCTTAAATTAATTGTAGTGTAGTTATGGGATACGTATATGTTGAGAACAGTTCCATATCTCTGCAACTTTTCACTTATACATACTATATAGTTAGGTAGACATTTTCTCAGTTTGCGAGAATAGACATACTTCTTATAAATGAGCACAAATAGATACAAAATATAATCAATATCTGATGAACATGGTATGCCAAGAATAATGAACTCCATATACGTTCATATTGTCCCGTTTGCTTTGCATTGAAATATTTCCCAACTTTAAACTCAAGATTTAAAGAAACTAACCCCACAAATAACGGCAAAATTACAGTACAAAACTGATAATCAATACTCTATCCACGCTTATCATATAATAATGTATATGTGCCGACTAAACGTTTAGGTTTATTGACAGATTATTAAGATACCCGTGATTGAATATGCGTAAAATGAATTATGAGTTAAAAAGAATAAGAAAAAAAGAGAAATATGAATACGTTTTACTTTAAACAGCTTTTATTTTAGATTTCTGTTTTTGAAACTAAGATAAATTAATATAATCCCATTTTACAATGCATTATAAAAATGCATAGAAAGTTTCGTATCTGTTCATTATCAGATCTGCCTTACGGCAGGATGTCAAAATAGGTGTGATGTTAGTATGTGTAAGCCATGCCTCTTAACACATTATATTATATACCTACATACACATGTGGTGTCCTACCTACGTACTTATGTATTGTCATTAAAATTGCCCCGTGTGGTTACTGGATATATATAGGCCACTGCAAATCCACCTATAGAGAGAGTGGAATGACACCTTCCCCATTACTCCACCCTTCATCTTCATTTTTGTCATTTTCTGTCATGCTCATTAAAGGTCTTCAATTACTCCAAAAATGAATGGTATGTACAATATTGTTTCATGTTCAATGTTTCTATAACCTACATGTTTATTCACGAGTCACGTGACTATTATTTAAATACACCGTGTCGGTCAATCTAACACGTGACTATTATTTAAATACACCGTGTCATTTCTTGTTACTCGCCTAATGCTTGAAATGTTGTATTGTTATTGCCCCAGTTTGCCTGAAATTCATAATTGTAAACAAGTACGGAAGTCTACGAGTGAAACTATATATACAAATAAATAAATTAAACAAAACGAAACTATATATACAAATCAATAAGTAAAACAAAACGAAACTATATATACAAATCAATAAGTAAAACAAAACGAAATTATATATACAGATCAATAAGTAAAAGAAAACGAAACAAAACGAAACTATATATACAGATCAATAAGTAAAACAAAACGAAACAGTATATACAAATCAATAAGTAAAACAAAACGAAACTATATATACGGATCAATAAGTAAAACAAAACGAAACTATATATACAAATCAATAAGTAAAACAAAACGAAACTATATATACAAATCAATAAGTAAAACAAAACGAAACTATATTTACAGATCAATAAGTAAAAGAAAACGAAACAAAACGAAACTATATATACAGATCAATAAGTAAAACAAAACGAAACTATACATACAAATCAATAAGTAAAACAAAACGAAACTATATATACAAATCAATAAGTAAAACAAAACGAAACTATATATACAAATTAATAAGTAAAATAAAACGAAACTATATATACAGATCAATAAGTAAAACAAAACGAAACTATATATACAGATCAATAAGTGACTATATATACAAATCAATAAGTAAAACAAAACGAAACTATATATACAGATCAATAAGTAAAACAAAACGAAACTATATTTACAGATCAATAAGTAAAACAAAACGAAACTATATATACAAATCAATAAGTAAAACAAAACGAAACTATACATACAAATCAATAAGTAAAACAAAACGAAACTATATATACAAATCAATAAGTAAAACAAAACGAAACTATATATACAAATTAATAAGTAAAACAAAACGAAACTATATATACAGATCAATAAGTAAAACAAAACGAAACTATATATACAGATCAATAAGTAAAACAAAACGAAACTATATATACAAATCAATAAGTAAAACAAAACGAAACTATACATACAAATCAATAAGTAAAACAAAACGAAACTATATATACAAATCAATAAGTAAAACAAAACGAAACTATATATACAAATTAATAAGTAAAATAAAACGAAACTATATATACAGATCAATAAGTAAAACAAAACGAAACTATATATACAAATCAATAAGTAAAACAAAACGAAACTATATATACAAATCAATAAGTAAAACAAAACGAAACTATATATTCAAATAGATAAGTAAAACAAAACGAAACTATATATACAAATCAATAAGTAAAACAAAACGAAACTATATATACAAATCAATAAGTAAAACAAAACGAAACTATATATACAAATCAATAAGTAAAACAAAACGAAACTATATATACAACGAAACTATATATACAAATCAATAAGTAAAACAAAACGAAACTATATATACAAATCAATAAGTAAAACAAAACGAAACTATATTACAAATCAATAAGTAAAACAAAACGAAACTATATATACAGATCAATAAGTAAAACAAAACGAAACTATATATACAAATCAATAAGTAAAACAAAACGAAACTATATATACAAATCAAAATAAAACAAAACGAAACTATATATACAAATCAATAAGTAAAACAAAAACGAAACTATATATACAAATCAAAAAGTAAAACAAAACGAAACTATATATACAAATCAATAAGTAAAACAAAACGAACGAGATAAAATAGTGTCACTTTCATCCCTCGAAGCGCAGCTTGTGTTTCGGTAAGCAATTAATCTAAAAGGCATCTTCAAGTGATTTTCGATTCCGTCCACTGTTAGTATGAAATAATACCTTAAATTTAAACATCTCAGTTTAGTTAATATTTATCACGTGTGTGTGTGTGTAATTCTAAGGTTTATAGTCCGTCCGCCAACGAACACGTCAAGGTATACCTGACGCGATGGGCACAATAGAGTTTGGACTTTAATATTTATCACGTGTGATGTGTGCGTTTATATTGTATCACGTGTGATGTGTACGTTTATATTGTATCACGTGTGATGTGTGCTTGATAAAACTACACTGTATGAGTCGTTTGTTTCATTCATATATTCAATGTCCCAGTAATATAATGAAGACCAATGACATAAAAACAAATTTTATTGTCTTATGTCCAGTTCTGGTATTCCTTTCTACTTATTCATCGTTATCCACAGAAGAAAGACATGTGCCGTTGGAGGTATTTGGTGTATTTGTGTATCGATACATGAAAGTCCCCCTGTCCTCAATGTCTCGCAAAATGACATAATTACTCTAGCATGCAGAGCAAACTTATACGTATGTGTGGCATTGATAATGCAAAATAATTGAAAATGCAAAAGTAGATATAAAAGTCGAACAGAAAATGTGGCATTCAAGGAAAGTTTGAAATTATCTGAAAAAGCCATACCGAAGTTATAACACGAACACAAAATTGGATTCATTCTATGCATATTCGATATTAATGATATTAATGATATTCAGTGCGACCTTGAGCAAGTTGTTTTAAAATCCCAACATGCATGCAATAGTTATGGAGTGGACACAAAAAGGTGATACTATAGGCATATAATAAGTGAATGACATTAAGGGTGACCTTGATCTTGACGAAACTGATATGGGTGTTGAGTTCTGCACATAATCTTGATGAGATGAGTAAATGAACCAATTATTTTGAAATCCCTCCATGTACGCAAGAGTTATGGAGTGTTACTATTGCCTAGTAATAAGAGAATGACATTCGTAGTGACCTTGACCTTGAAGATACCGACATGGGTGTTGGTTTAGCACATCCTCTTGAAGAGATGATTAAGTGTACAAATAAGTTCTGACCCCCATGTGGAGTGAGTGGTCCAGTGGTAGAGCGCCGAACTCCTGATCGAGAAGTCGTGGGTTCGATCCTTCGTCGCGACCACGTTATTTATCCTTGAGCAAGATAATTAATCCACATTGCTTAGTACTGGTTCTACCCAGGAAGCCATCGAGAGTGATTAATCTAAGTTGCAATAACTTGTTTCCCAATCGATGTAAAATAAATATGTTTAAACAATTCTGACCCCCATGCACGCGCGTGATGGAGCTGACACGATATAGACATTACTATAGGCTATATATGAAGTTAAAGACCTTCACAGTGATCTTGAAATTAAAAAAACTGACATGGGTCTTGAGTTATGCACATCGTCTTGATGAGATAAATGAATGTGTCAAGCAATTCTGAAATCCCTCCATGCATGCAACAATTATGGAGCGGGCACGAAATGAGCTTTACTATAGGCAATAAACGAAGTGAATGACCTTCAAAGTGACCTTGACCCTGAAGATACCGACGTGGGTGTTGGGTTTTTAACATCCTCTTGATGAGATGATTAAGTGTGCAAAGCAATTCTGAAATACCCCTATTGCACGCGAGTTATGGAGCTGCCACGAAATGGGCATTACTGTAGGCTACATATAAAGTAAACGACCTTCACAGTGACCTTGAAATTAAAGAAACTGACATGGGTCTGATGTTGTTATAGCGTGGTTTTGCGCTGTACTTTTAAATAACAGTTTACACCTTATAAAACATGAGTCGTATATTAAGGACACCTAAAGTCATTCTTTCTCCTCTTAAACTTCACTCTGTGTCTACTGTTTATCTTCACCAGGAAAATTCTAATATTTTTACACGTAAATTATCGATCAATTTATCACGAATTAATCTTCATTCGGCATCTACCGTTCATATTCCTGGCACTAATTCTATATTCAGAAATACTGCTAAGTTAAACACAGTTAGACGTACGTTCTATCCCTTATATCCTGTAAGTGCAACTCGAAAAGGTGTGTAGCGCATGTAAATACTCTTGTCGCAAAAGTCCACTATTAAAGTCCACTACAAATGGGTAAGAGTGTTTAGTGCCAGTATACCTTCAGACATTAACTGATCGTCAAATAATATCGTTTATGTTTTTGACCTGAAATCATCCTAAATGTGGTATACAATATGTAGGCCAAAACTGGGTCGATCCATGAAAGTTCGTTTTCTCGAGTGAACATTTATATATAAAATGCGTCAGTCGAAACGATTTTAAAAAACTTTTCTTTATACACACTTTAGGGGATTCGGGGCATTCTTTAGATGATGTGTTAGCATTCAGCCCGTGGAATATATTGAATTTGAAAATACTGCCACCAAAGGTTACAAGATACAAGCTAGATTATATTGCTGAACTCAAATGGATAAAGCATTTACAAACTCCTATATCCATTGGGGTTAAACGATAACATTTATCAAGAAGGAAACATTTCCAATACCCCAGATATAGATCCTTTTAGCATATTTGTCTATTCGTAAACGTAAACGACTGTCACATGGTCTCCGGAAGAACCATAATCTTAAACGTACATTTAAGAAAGCTCTTTACTGTTGCAGACCTTTATTCTATTAAATAAAAATTCGGGGTAGACACGCCGCTCCTTAGCAAAGTAGTCCAGTCTGTCATTTTCTTGCTTACAGAAACTTGACGAAGAAGCGGATGACATTTTATGCCCGTACTAATCCATTAATATTGAGGTTGCATCTATTATTCAAAGTAATACAGGCAACATATTTTGCGTCCACATATAGATGCTCCATCTGACCATCAAAGGCATTTTTTTGACAGATAACTTATGTTGATAAAAGGCATCGATTTCATTAATTTAGCCGGTATTTGTAATGATATTGCGGTGTGACTGACAAAATTCCAAAGTATTTCAAGAATATTGAGACTCCTCTGTTATATGTTAAAAGTATAAAGAAATCTACTAGAAATATCTTATTTTCAATTATATAATAGGATCGTTTTCTGATCTTGAGATCGAGACATCTATTCCTACTGATTGAGATTGTCAAAATTCTAAATTTTTGTTACGAACCATCCCGGTCACATTCTTACTGGAAATCTTGATGTAATTTGAGGATAAAAGGATTCGGCATTTAATTGCTAAAGGGCCTAAGTATCGCCTTCCATCTGATATTGATTTTAATGCCTGTCGCAATGAAAATTGCGGGTTCTTTAACGGATATTCTGTACAAAGTGGTGTAAAGCGAGAAAAAAGCAGATAAAATATGCACTTACTGCTTGGATGAAAACTATTTCAGAAATTGTTGAATTACGTATTTTATTTTACGAATCAAATCCATCTCTGCTTCCACGGCCTTCCACTTACAATTTACGACACCTTAAGAAGGGTATTCAGAATTTACATACTAAATTTGCTCTAGTTCCAGCAGACAAAGCTTCCAACAATATAATTATTGTCTGACGACTACATTATATCAATACTTTGAATGCTGAGCTAACGAGCACAATCTGCTTATCTAACTACACCTCTGCTGGTGACGGACATTATTTTCCAGCATGTGACCTTTATGGAGACTATAAAGGTTTCAGTAATTAGTAAAGCAGACGAAGCGCCCTACAATGTACTGGATACCCTAAACTTCACAAAACTCCTTACAAAGCACGTTTTATCGCTAATTCTTAGTTCATGTACCACGACCAATATATCAAAACTATTGACTTCCTGACTTTCCGCGATTAAAGAACATATTGTTAAAAATATTGCGGAAAGGCCTTCGAGAACTCAGAAATCAATCTGTTTTGGTCTTTCAAAAACTCTGGAGAAGTTCTTGACAAACTACGGTGTAAGCATTTTCATGCCTCTTCTCTAAGCACCTACGACTTCTCTACAACTATATACTACACTACCACAGAATCTTATCAAAGAAAAATTGCTTCAGCTTATTCAGAAGACATTTGCTAGAGAAGGTACAACTTTTCTAGGCTTGTAATAATGTCAGGGCTTTCTTTACTAACGCCCCCGATTTGATAAGTATAATATGTGGACTTGTATTGATGTTTGTAAGAGCATTATCTTTTCTTCTGGATAACATCTTTATAAGATACGGTAAAACTATTTACCGCCAGGTTGATGGTATTCCTATGGGTACTAACTGTGCGCCAGTTGTTGCAGATTTGTTTTTTGTACTGCTATGAAAGAGATTTTATGTTGAGTTTGTCACCTGCTAGCCAGGGGTGAATTTATTGATGCCTTTGATAATACTTCTCGGTATCTTGATGACATACTCAATATTGATAATCCATTCTTTGCTCATATGGTTACTAACATTTATCCACCAGAGCTCACGTTGAATAAAGCCAACAGTTCGGATACAGTAGCAGCATTTCTCGATCATCTTCATCTCTCGATTTCAAATGATTGGTATTCATACTAAAAATCTATGATAAGAGAGATGATTTCAATTTTAACATCGTTAACTATCCACACCTGGATGAAGATGTACCTCGTGCTACCTCATATGGGGTGTATATCTCCCAGCTCATTCGATTTGCTAGAGCGTGTATTGATGTTATAGACTTCAATGATCGAAAATCAAGTTATTACACGTAAACTTCTTCAGCAGGGTTTTAGTTATCACAAACTATACGTAGATCTTTCTCTTAAATTCTACCACCGCAACGAGGGCCTGCTGGAAAAAGTACAAAACCAACCTTAAAACACTTCTGCGACTAAGTCATATCCCAACCCTCATTTTATGGAGATGTGGTCTATAAACTTCGTAAGTTAAAGGGGTCTGACGGGTTTGCTGACCGCTTTACAAATTTACTCAGGAAGTTCGTCAGAAAAGGATATAACCCTTTGGGTTTTACAGCGCACTGCATGTTTAGTGATTGACCTCCCTCTACAGTCAGTCATTACGCTTCACTTTTTCACTTGTGCGATGACTGGACTACCTCTTGGGACTATATGATTGTACCTACTGAAACCCCAACTAAGGGAGGAGGGTGGGTTGCATGAGCTTTCGTCCCTCGGGTTTTTCTGGTCGTACCCTAGATTGGTTTTCTCTTTAGCTGCAACTACTATGGTTGTTCAGTACGATTCTGGATACATCCTGAGATGTTTATTATTTTTGTATGTGTATCTTTAGTTAGTTTCTCTGGATGTGGACTTTATTGTTAGAGAATTCCTTTTGATGGGATGTAGTTTTGTTTACACTGTCTTGTCTGTTTGGGCGCTGAAGATAGGATAATAGCGAGGATTGTGCGCATATAAAATCGATTCAATCTAACCAGTAGGCCTTATTGCCTACTGACTGTTCAGACTGTCAAGGGTAACACTGTCTTCACCACCCTTTCTGTTGTTTTTGACTATTTCATTGTAGTTTTCTAGTCCTTGTTTGCATCTACAGTGCGGACCTACGATGACATTGCGTTCGGACGCTGTGGTTTCTATAGGTCCCTCTATATTATTTTGGTTTTCTGCACATCGTTTTAGTATTCTATCCTATGGGTACAAACTGTACACCTCTTGTCGTAGATTTGCTATTGTATTGCTATGAAAGAGACCTCATGTCTTTCATCCGATACTCAGGCAGATGTACTTGAAGCCTTTATTGACACCTCTTTGTATTTGGATGACATATTAAACATTGACAATAATAATCATTAATAACATATATCCTAAGGAAATTCAAATCGACAAAGCTAGCATTTTTTTATACTGTCGCTTCTTTTCTTGATTTGCATCTCTCTATTGAAAATGGTGAAATAATTAGCAAAATATATGACAAAAGAAATGATTGTGTAATTTTGATTGTTGTTAATTATGTCCATTTAGATGGGGATGTTCCCCCGAGCAACTACTTATGGGGGTCTATGTCTCTCAACTTATTCGTTTTTCTTGAGGACTTTAATATTCGTAATATGTGTATAATTAAAGAACTACTCCAAAGGGTTATCATTACCATAAACTTCGTAAAACCTTCGCAAAATTTGTATTACCTGAACTTCGTTCAAATATAAAAGTAATTTAAAGAACTCTTTCTGCAACAATGGACCTATCACAGCCTGACTTCTATAGTGACGAGACTTTTCAAACTTCGTAAGATCCTTGGTCATGATCACTTTCATATTATCTTTGTTAAACTTGGTTTTATCAAAAGAGGTTATGGCCCTATCATTTTGCAACGCAACTGCATGCTTTTGTGGTGGACCCATTTACAGCTCGTCACTATGCTTTTCCGCTTTAATTGTGCGATTACCGGACAGGCTGTGGACCCTCTATGATGATGTCTACCTAAAGTACAAAAGAACGGTGGCGTTTTATGTTTGTCTGCAATCTTGTCTTTTCGTGCCCTCAATGGTTTATTCTCTTGTTTGCTATGGCTTCTGCCAAGTCATTCAGTACCTTCTTTGTGGGCTTTCTATGCTATTGTTGCTTTGTATTTTATATATACATGAGTATCGTTGTGTTTTACTTATATTGCCTATTAATGCTGCCTTGTTGGTATTAGAGAATATTTCATTAGAGTAATAGTGGGGAGGTTTGGTGCACCCTCTAGAACAAGATTTTAAATCCCCATAGGCCTTTTTTTACCACTGACCGTCCAGTACTCCAAGAGGCGGTAACACTATTGTCAACCCGCTGTGTGTTTGTGATGTCTTATCTTGAACTTTTATTCATCTTTATATATACTAGTAGTTGTTCTTCGTTTCTGTTGTGTATTTGTGGTCGACTGTCGTCCTTGAATGCTAACTTTCCTGGTCGAGTTTTTATGGAGCGGACACGAAATGGAATTGTCCTGCGGCGGAGGATAAAAAAGGGCCATACTTTTAGAAAAAATAAAATCTTAGTAATGGAATCTCTGTTGTGTCGTGTGTGTGTAGTGTGTGTGTGTGTGTGTGTGTGTGTGAGGTCGTGTGTTGAGTCGTGTAGTGTTAGCGGGTGGTGTATGGTGGGGTGTGGGGGGAGGCATTGATGATACTGCGGAAACATGCAACGTTTTGCATGAATTAAACAAGAAATCCATGTGAATTTACATCCCGCACCGACGTATGTTAATTGTTTTCTGGGTAAATAAACATATAGACACAAAAAAAACGAAATTAAAAATGTGTAGGTGGGGTAGGGGTGGTGGGGAAGTGGATGAGGTGGTGGGCTGAGGTGTTCTGTACGTCGTCTTGGAGTACAAGAAACTGAGTACCTATTTGTGCCAAATTGTTTCAAAATCCTTCCAATCATATGAAAGTTATGGCGTGGACACACAATGAACCGTATTAGAAGAACGTCGTCTTGGAGTCCAGGAGCAGAGTATTTGTGCCAATTTATTCTAAAAACTCCTCCAAGTATATTAGAGTTATGCATCAGACACACAATGAATCTGACTAGAAGAAAATATGAAATATATGACATTGACCTTTAAGATGTAGGCCCCGTTGTTGCGTTTTGCAGCGTTTTGATGTTTTGTCTTTGATCTTTGTCTTGTCGTATCTCTAACGGTTTGTTCTCTTGCCAAGTCGTCATTGAGTACTTACTTTGTGGGCTTTACTAGGCTTTCGTTTTTTATATTATATATATAGACATGATCACTTATGTGTTTTTCTTATATTGCCTATTAATGCTTCCTTGTTTGTTAGAGATTATAACCTGAGCGGGGATATCTTTATTTACATGGTGCCGTTATTGTTATTGGATGACAATAGGGGTAAGAGTGATGTTTTGTGCACCCCTATAACCCGGTTTAAAGCCCCAATTGGCTTTTTTTGCCACTGACCGTTCTAATGCGTATCCTTTTGTCGATGTAGCCCATTTTTGTCAACCCTTTTGTTGTGTCTCTTGTAAGTCATCTTATAAGAATTCTTTTTTCATCTTAAGAATTCTTTGCTAGTTTGTAATTGACTGTCGTCCTTGAACATGTTGAATGCTACTTCTTTGCTCGATTTGCATTTTGTAAATATTTTTACTGTCATAAGAATGTTGCTTGTGTCGTGTTGTGACCGTATAAAGTCTCCCCGTACATTCAATCAAAATAATGTTATCTTTTCATCACACAGTGATTGTATGACATTCATTTATCCAGTTTTTCCGTAACACAATGTGTTTCTTATACCGTGTTGAAGGGCAAGCACCAATTCGTATACTCCAGTTAATTCTACTGAGGAGGATGTTGGTTTCCGCACATATCACGCGATGCACTACTTTCAAGACTGGTGTAAACGATAAGCAAAAATAAACTGCCTACCATGTACTGGATTCCTAAATTACATAAAAAATCCATGTAAGGCTCGATTTATTTCTAATTCTAGTGCCTGCACAACAACTTTTAACATCTTGTATTACTGTCGTTAAAGATCAACGTTTAAACTATATTGTGATAAAACTTATGAAAACTCTTTGATTAATTTATTTTTGGTCTATAATTTTCAGGGAGACGTTCTTGATAAAAATGTCAATATAAAGGTCAAGTTTCATCAATAAGCACTTATGACTTCTCTACACCTGTACACTATATAAAACCTTACCACATCATCACCTTATTAAAGACAAGCTAATTTGTCTTCTTCAAAAAAACATTCGCTAGAGAAAATTACTACATTTTTGGCAATGGTAATAATATTAAAGCTTTGTTTTCTAACGGCAGTTTAGACAATTATACTATGTGAACTTGCTATGAAGTTTGTGAAGCACTCATCTTCCTATTAGATAATATTTTCGTCATCTATGTGTACCACAATTTATAGACAGATTGTTGGTAATCCCCTATGGGTACGAACTGTTGCACCACTTGTCGCAGATTTGTTTTTATTTTGCTATGAAAGACATTTCATGTTGAGCCCAGGCAGAATGTTATTGAAGCTTTTTAATGACATCTCTCGGTATCTGGATGGCAATACTGAACATTGACAACCCTTTCTTTCCAACTACTGGTTGATAATATTTATCCTAAAGAACTTCAGCTTAATAAAGCTAATATATCTGATAATAACGCTTCTTTTCTTGATTTAGATCTCTCGACTGAAAATGGTGAAATCATTAGCAAAATCTATGACAAGAGAGATGATTTTTAATTTTGACAATGTTAACTGTCCCCACTTAGATGGGAATGTTCCTCAAGCAACTTCTTATAGGGTGTATGTGTCTCCACTTATTCGTTTTTCAAGATCTTGTACTCGAGTTGAGGACTTTAATATTTGTAATCTGTGTATAACTAAAAAGCTACTCAATCAGGGTTTACCGTTACCATAAACTTCGTAAAACCTTTGCAAAATTGTATTTATCGTAACCCTGATGATCTTTCCAAATATAAAAGTAATGTAAGGACTCTTCGGCTACATTGTGTCTATCACAACCTGACTTCATATGGTGATGTGAGTTTATAACTAAACTTCGTAAGATTCTTGGTTCTGATTACTTCATACTATCTTTGTTAAACTTGTTAAGAAGTTTATCAAAAGAGGTTATGACCCTATCATTTTGCAACGTACTGCATGCTTAGGTGGTGGACCCTTTTACAGTTCGCCACTATGCTTTCCTCTTTAATTGTACGATGACCGGGTCAGGGGTGTGGATCCTATGATGACGCCTACCTAAAGCCCATTGGGACGGTGGCGTTTGATGTATGTCTATGATCTTTCTTGTCGTGCCCCTTAATGGTTTATTCTCTTGTTGCTCTAGCTTCTGTTAAGTCATTGAGTACCTTCATTGTGGCTTTCTAGGCTATTGTTTTTTTTTCTTGTATTATATTTACACGAGCATGTTTTGTGTTTTTACTTATATTGCCTATTGATGCTGTCTTGTTAATTAAAGATTAGATCATGGAGGGGATTTCTTTATTTACACTGTCCTGTTTTAATGGGATGACAGTAGGGTACGTGTGAGGTTTGGTGCACCTTGAGAACCGGTTTAAACCCCCCAGTGGCCTACTTTGCCATCTGACCGTTTCAAGGCGGGTAGCCCCTAATTGTCAACCCTTTTGTGTTTGTGATGTCGTTTGCTTTTATTATTACTTTTGCCTTCTTGTTTGTACCGCCGCAACGAGGGCCTGCTGGAAAAGTATAAAACCAACCTTAAAACACTTCTGCGACTAGGCATATCACAAACCTCATTTTATGGAGATGTGGTCTATAAACTTCGTAAGTTAAAGGGGTCTGACGGGGTTTGTGCTGACCGCTTTACA